>JAYMFT010089578.1:0-14065 GCA_038088735.1 Panulirus argus | reverse complement strand
ATATATGATGTATTTACGAAGCAGACACGTGACGATCACAGATGAACTTGTAGACCACGAAGGAAAATCAAAGCAGAAAAATTTGCTTAAGCGCTATCGTGTATTTCAACACATCTTCAGAAGCAAATAGTAATAAATCACATATGGAGGAAGATATACAGAGACACCAGTAGATGTAAACAAGATCACATATTCTGGTGTCTCTGTATATCTTCCTCCATCTGTGATTTATTACTATTTGCTTCTGAAGATGTGTTGAAATATAGATAGATAGATAGATAGACAGATAGATAGATAGATAGATAGACAGATAGGTAGACAGATAGATAGATAGATGGACAGATAGATACAATGGAGTATGAACCACTGAAGGTTCCACGTTAGAGGTCTGTGATCACTCGTCCGTTACCGCAGGCGCACTGCACAGGTTAGCTTCAGCTCCTTCCCAGCGGTTAAACTCTATCTTGTTGACACTGGGTAATGAGATCCTTTGCCAGTGCTGAAAAGACGCCGAGCGGGCGAGTTTCTTGAGGTCTGAGGACCCGATGTTTGCAGTCACAGCGGAGACAGACAAAGGTCTGTCATCCACCTCTCGTTTTCGGAGCGTGTGCGGTGCTCAGGCTGGCATCTATAGCTCGGTGGACACTCATCACTGACTCTGACTTTCTTTCAGTCACTGCCGTTTCTTTGATCGTTGGAAGGGGTCATTGCGGTAGTAAATGAGCCATTGTCTAAGCTCAGGACTAGTGCTCTGAGTGACTAGTCAAGAATGTTAAGGGGAAATCAAACACTCGAATAATATTAAACGGACGAGACTTTCTTGTTTGTGCTTGTGTGTGTGTGTGTGTGTGTGTGTGTGTGTGTGTGTGTGTGCAACCTTTCAATCCCTGACCCATCTTTTCCATGAAACACCAGCTGAACCTCTGCCCCGTATCATCATTAATGATTTTTCTCAATGGCATCTGAAACTTTATGACGCAATGTCTTCTAGAAACAATAGAAATTACACAACATATACTGATGGTAATACAGTTACGGTGAAGGATACATTAGGTAGATTCGTTTTTAAGAAAATGGCCAACAGTTGTAAATATTTAAAGTTCATATGCACAGTTACTAACACAATTACTCTTCATCATTTGTACTTTACAGTTACACATCCATGGAAGCGTATCAGACGGTGATACATTCAGACATACATGCATACATAAAGCTACATATTCATGTTTAGAGACACATCCGAAGAGTTTAATTACGAACAAATATGTGCAAAGAAATGTATGCCCTGTATAGCCACTTATGATGACACATATGGATACAGATATAAGCATTTACTTGAAAAAAATACTTTTGGGTATGCTGGCCTGGCCCTCAACCTGGCCCATTCTTTTCTGTTTCATCTAGATCATATAAAATGGAAAACCTGCGTCGTCTTCTTTCGTATTTGTAGTTTGTCACCATTCAACCATATAACGTGGCCTATAGTATAGTTACCCACTAAAAATAACATTTTCTTTATAGCTTTTATAAGAAAAAATGAAAATTATTTTAGGTATAACTAGTGTAGTTCTTAAAAGATTTCATTTGCATATAAAGATTTATTGGTTTGTTATATGAGTTTTAAGACTGACCAGTCACCAGAATCATCAAAAGCCAAAGCCAAGTTATAACTAACATTCAAGGAATGACACAAATATGTGTTCTGATATTTCAAATGATGAAAATTTATGTTGTATTATGAAGTCCAAAATGCAGTAGGCTGGGAGCTGTGATTATTCTGAGAAGGGTCAATCAGTGCCCCTGGGTCGCCACAGTCCTATATCCTATCCGGACTGGTACTTTACCTCACATTGATAGAGCCAATATGGTACTGTTATCTGCAGAAGCTCTTTCTCTGAGAGGATTTAAGCACGGCTCCTGCCATCTTTTTAATTACGAGAACGTGTGTCGCTGTTCCAATAAGAATTTGGTTGTGCTTAATACATAAAAAAACCTGTAGCCAAATATGAAAATTGTTCTGATAATAATGAACCATCTTAGACTCTCACTGATCTACCAAGTAGCAGTACCTCACTGATTTCCCAGATACTAGTACCACACTGATCTCCAAGGTACTGGTACCCCCTGATCTCCCAGGCACCTAACTGATCTCCCAGGTATCAAAACCTTACTGATCTACAGCAGCTATACATATGTGAGTGAAACTTTGTGGTTGTGTAAATCAACTCGCTTCCTCTCACGCTGCTGTGATTCTCACAACAACCATTTTGACGTCTAACAAGACTGGAAACTCTGAGGGAAACTTGACTGGTTATACTGAGATTTATCTCCAGCAGTGTTCTCACAAAAGACGAAAAGCAGGCAGCAGGAGGAACTTCAGCTTCTTAACTAGCAAAGTTTGACGCACTAAGGACCCTCCAAACTTATCGGTTAGACTTAAAACATACGAACGATATGACTTTACAATTCTTCGCATGGAAACATCTCAAATAACACAAGCATCTCAGCAGACAACAGACACTTTGTAACCCCACAGACTCTAGAATCTGAAAAGACACCAACAGATCAGTGATAGTGTCTCCGGACATCACCAGCCTAATCAGTCCTCTTTACCTCACCATCGACGCTACTGGTCTTTGACCTGACCTTTAAAGGTTAAATCACTGCACGTCCTCGCTACGTCCTTATGTTTATTAAACCCTCATTTTCGCTAAATATCCTCGATATCATCTCTTAGCTTGTTTTTATGATTTCATATCTGATGTAAGATAGAGAAAGCCACAGACAGTAGTGATGATGATGGGAGATGGAAGAAAGGATAGTTAAGATAAGAGATAAAAATGAATACGAAGACGAGGATGCTTGGAGTAGGAGCCAAAGTTGTGTGGAAGGAGGAGATGGCTAGCTGCCAGCATCCTCCCTGAGACCTGCCCGAAAGGGCATCATCAGATAAGCTTTGCTCCGTTTTAGCACACTTCTTATCGCTGGGTGGGAGGCGAGGCTGTGGTGGGAGGTGGACGCCCCTCATGTCTTGGACCAGCTACGGTAGATCAGTGACAGTGAGGCTCTCATACTTGGGAGATCAGGAGGGACTTGCGAGATCTGGGGGAGGGGGGGGGGTTACCAGTACCTGGAAGATCAGTGAGGTACTGGTATCTGAGAAATCGGTGAGGTACTGGTACCTCCAGAGGTGAGGTGAGGGAGTAAGGTGCTTCCGGCCACCACTTCAGTACTCAGTAATGTTTCCCTAAGCGTTGCAGTATAAAGCCTCTTACCTGCTTATATATCATTAGTATAATACAACCCCAGGACCCTTCGTGGGGTGTTCTTGCAGCTTCGAAACTGCGCTCCACGCAGGAGCAGGGAAATGATGAAGTGTTATGGGACGATAAGGTCCTTGACAAGACCCTACTCCATTTTCTCCACTGACGACGGTAAAACATTGCCGATGATGATTTCTCGATCGTGCTGTGAATCGAGTCTCTCTACGTAATGCCGTCTCCACGTAAAACACTCTCCTCTTCGTCTCCTGGCCTGCAGTAGCGCCTTATGCTGTGTCCGTCGTGGCTGTGGAAGCACAGCGAATGCACAGCGATCGGGTAGGTGACTGGGCGTTGCCTGCTGTGGGTTTATGGCTGGTGGGTCTCCTTCCTCAGCCCGGTAGCTGAGGTTCATAATCGCTTTTACACACCGGAACAAAAGGGGCACCAGGAAAGCACCCTCCGGGACACCTTCCTCCGGTCTTGTTGCCAAGTAACGTTGCCCGACTCCTGGGTCCGAAACACGACTCGCTGCGTTAAGGCAGATTATATTCTTTTACATCTTAATATAAAAGTTGTAGAATAATTGGCTGTCGAGGAACTATGATTAAAACCGCCTCAAGTATTAAATGAAAAAGCCTTTCGTGTCTATCACAGAATCTGCGTCTTTATTTGAATGTTCGTTTCAAAATAGATACACTGGACGGAGGTGTGGCTTTTTATAACCTTTGAAAACTTCCAGGCTGTAGTTGGTTGAATTTCTGAAATTAACCACTTAGGAGGACGTCTAAAAACAATATAAAACGAATGAGAAGTAAACGAAGTGATGACAGTATATGCAAAGGAATTAACTAACAAGACTCTCCGAAGTCCTCACCTACGACCCCTGCCATAAACTAATTGCAAATCTGTTCTCCGCCAGAGTGTGGCCTGGCCCTCCTCTTCCTCCTCGTGGAGGTTCACGCGGCGCAACTCTTCTGGCCAGCAGGGATGGTAAAACAATAAATTACTTATGTCTCCTGATGTCCTGGTGGTTGAGGCCAACCTCTCCCCACCACAAACTGTCGCTCCTATATGACCTCCCCTAGTGAGTTCCCTCATGGCCTTCCCTAGTGAGTTTTCCATGACTCCTACTAGTGAGCTCCCTATGACCTCCCCCAGTGAGCTTCCCATGATCTTCCCTCGTTCCTCTCCCACATTTATCCCTGATCTCATACCCTGTCCTGTTCCCTTCTTTCCGTTCAGTATTTGCTCCACACACTCTTCTTCGCCACCTCCCCTAGATCTTCCCTTCCTCTCCCTCATAAGGGCCCTTCACCTCCACCTATGACTCACCTCCTCTCGATGCACCAGTACAGATTTCCGGTCCAGGGAAGATCGGTTAGCTCAAAGTTCCTCACCTCAAAGATTGAAGACATTCTTTCCTAGGCCAACGCTTGTTGTTCGCTTCCCAAAAGCCCCTCTAGCCCAGGTGACATATGGACTATCTACCCCAGTTACGATAAGGGAAGGAAGGCGGTAGATAAAGGACGGGAAAGAGGGAGAAAGAGGGGGAGAGGCACAGCGTTGTGATGTCTTCCAGGGGTCTGTGAGGTTGAGAAGCATGGTCTTCCTTGTAGAAAAGGATTAAGTGAAATTATTTCGTATGACAATTGGCAGCGCGAGTAATCCATCTCCGCCTCAGACAAAAGACAACAGAAAGGGGAGACCTTGGGTCCACGTGGTCCAGGGAGAGGGAGGTTCGGCCGACACATGTCCCTTGGGTCCAACAGCTCCCGCGGACACCGAACTAAGAATGTGAAAAGGAGAGCTCCTGGCGGATCCTCGCAGTATCTGCGACTCTAAACTGTCTATCGAAGGATAATGCCATACGTCAGAGACCTTAAACGCTACAAAGACATTCCGGAGGTTAAGGCAATCGCCTCTAAGTTTCTCTTTTCCCACGAGGTCTCTCTTTCCTGAAGAGATTACAGCGGGCTGAATGAATGGCGTCCCTCAACGTTGTCGGTAGGATGAAGAAGGAGTTATGTTTCGCTCTGACCAATTACGATAAGGCGGAGTGCCGACTGATAAAGTGGCATTATCGACTCTGGGGCCTACTTGAGTCCTGTCGAGGCGACTCAAGGGCGGCGATATACTGATAGCCTGTTAGCCAGCGTTGTTGGCAGGACCTTGTGTCCTGTGCGGTGATATGAGGTCAGAGCCACTGCCGTTGGCACATCAAATACTGTTATGTTATCTATGGTTACGTAGCAATTAAATAGTCATTTTGTTATGAGTTGTCCGGTCTTTGGCGTTCCTAGTATAGCTATAAATGAGCGATAATCTAGTAGTACCTGATGATGCAGATGACTGTGAGATCACCATCAGAAGTGTGTCTATCTTCACTGTCACGGTCAACCTCACCATCACTTTCAGTGATCATGATAAGTAGAGGCCGCAGCTTTGTCCCCTTAGGTAAGTACGCCTCATTATCAAAGAAAAATAAATCCCATAAAAAATTAGAATAAATCTTTTGGCTTGAGTCACACTGGGAAGAAGAGTGAGAACGTGTGGTAAGACTGGGCTCCTCTCGACTGCCTGTGTTCACTCCCGTTGTGTGAATCAACGAAGCTAAATCAACTTCATAAACTACAGTAGCTTCCTCTGGACGACCGAGCGAGTGAGTCATTGTGGAGGGATGGCTCGTAGTACAGTTTAGGGTCTAAGCTGTCATGCAGGCGAGGATTTCTTCGTATATTCTGGTAGCTGAGGAGTGAGAAAGATACATCTCTACAGTCATGAGGGTGAATCATGAGGAAAGAGATTCACCTGACGGTGGAGCAATATTCATCACGCAGAGTGGAGGAATCGCCACTCGAGGCAGCTTTCTCTCCCAGAATGCAATTAGGACTTCCAGTTCTCATTCTTCCCTTCTCTCATTTATCATGGGTCCCTTCGTCTCCATTCATCAATCCATGCCGCCCATTCATCACCTTAGAATCGGTAGGAGTGGTAATGGGTTCTGATCTCCTTATGATGGGCAGGGAGTGTCGGGTTGGTGTGAATTATTTTATTGCTCCCGGTGGAATCGGAACCCAAGGCTCGGTGTGCGCCCACAGGCTCCGGGCGCAAGTCCTCATGAGGAAGGATCAGCGACGGCTGATAACACCCTTATGAGATGTTGGTGTCGATTGTCGTTTGTTTTATAGAATTCCAAAAAACAGATACGTTCCAGGAATCTTAAGCCTCCAATTTTTGTTTTAACTTTTCCTATTATGGATGTAATTATGTCTTTTGTACGCGATCAGCTGGACATCGGATGTCCTCTGACATCATCTGGGAGGACATGTCGTCAGTGGGATTGTTTACATCGTCATATATTAACGTTCTGATCGAAAATCGAAGGATTTTCGAAGCCTGATAACAGTGATAAAACTAATTACCTTTGTGTCATCATTGTCTTGAATTACATAACCGGCTCTTGTGAGTCGTGTGTTCTTTTAGTAGTATGTGTAAGTTTTGATCGATCACTACCCACTTGGAGATTTGCTTAATTTCTCGCCTTAATGCATATGTCGTCTCCCGTCAATATATCAAAATTGGAACAAGGAACAGAAGTTTTCCAGTTATAGTAAACGAAAAACGGAGATAGAAATCGCAATTTACTGCTATCACCAGGACTGGAAGAAATCATAGGAAGAATACGGTGTCTGATTATGTAAAACGTTACGGTGTAACAGAAAATGTGGCATGAGGGAAGATGTAAGGCAGTAATGGACTTCATCTGCCGATGACGATGTCACTAAATGAAAATGGGATGATGGTGCATACTCCTGAGAGAGAGAGAGAGAGAGAGAGAGAGAGAGAGAGAGAGGGAGGAGCACCAGCTGTATGGGATGGGTTGGGGGGTGGCAGTGACGGCCGTGGACAGAGGGGTTGGTACGCTACCTTACCCCCTAGGGAGCAATACCATCCTCGTCATGGCCTCCCCGCCCACATCATACCAAGGCCAACTCCCTCGTGACCTCCCTACACTTAACTTTGACCCCTTGAGCACGAGCCTTGATCACCAAGGCACGACCCCTGAGCATGAGGAAATAGCTGATGCCCTTCACTGGGTCAAAGAAAGACCGATTGCATGACCCTTGGGTGGGATAAATTAGCATAAAACCTGATCCTTAGATGTAAGGCTAGGCCATCGTTCCCGAGGGTCGTACGACGAAGCTTAAGGGTCGTACCATCGTGCTCAAGGGTCGTACCTTCGTTCTCAAAAGACTGATGACGAAAAGAAATTTTATCAAGTGTCTTTAACTCATTTAGGATTAGCTCTTAGTTACACACAACGGTTCTTATCTGTGTACATGGGAAGGATTGATAACAGGGGGACCTGATGGTCCATGGCGGAGTTTTCTCATGGGGAGAACAGTAGCACCGCCATCAGTCCATGAGACAGAGACAGGACATTAAAGAGAAGACTCCTCTCCATCCATCTCTCCTTCCAGCTCAACAGCCTTCAGGAAATATGCTCAGAAGGCGCACCATTTTATGTCGGCAAGATAGACTGACACGGGAAACTTATAGGACACCGATAATGTGAACAATTTACCTACTTGATTTCTGAAGCTGGATGTTCCAGGTTGGTGGCTCAAATCTGAAAAGAGAAAGATAAAAGAATTTCGGTTGAAGATTATTGTAGAAAGTGATGTCAACGTATGTTTATCTTTCACTGATGCTTGCAATCACTTAAGTATATGTTAAGTCATGATTTACAGGCACCAGTGTTCCTTCCACTGCCAACATTTGGTGGTCGTTTACTCCACTGCAATACGACTCTACGATTGATAATCATTTCAGATCTCTTGGTCTTTTCTCTGACTTCCGACAATGGCTTACCGAGCATATGTATTAGCAATAGATACTTCTCCCCTTACTCAAGTTTCCCTTAGGATTCAAACATCACATATGTTGTTGGTATATATATATATATATATATATATATATATATATATATATATATATATATATATATATATATAAATGAACATTCCTAAACATCTGGAGTGTACTCATGAGTACCTTCATACAAGGATTTTCGTCTCCGAGTCTCAGTTTTAGTCTGCCAGGGGCCAGAGTAGCAGCCCCTTTTCGTCTCTGGCTTCGCTAGACGCAACCAATAATCTTCGCTGATGGTGGCGTGATGGCGGGCGGAGTGGCGCGGTAAAAGCGCCATCACTCACTCAGAGGGCCAACCCACCTTCCTCAAGCCCTCCCTCTCTCTCTCCTCTTCTCATACACTCACACCGACATACCTCCCCTCGTCCCCTGTAGCTAAGGCCTACCGCATCTGTCGCCTACAGAGGAAAACAAAACTGGAATAAACTTGCTTTTTGCAGCTGAAGGGAAATCTGTTCTTGAGGATGCCAGGGAAAGAACCAGCAGACCTATTCAAACTGCGTTGATCGCTAACTCTCTCTTCCTCCGTTCCTTGTGGCGGAGTTGGTACGGTCGCAAGACCCAAGATGTTAATCTCACACCCAAAAGCCTCTGACTCATCACAAGGACGTTAACGCCTGTGTGTCTCGCTTAAAACATTTTTTTTCGTCTCATATTTGCAACATTATTTCCTTGCTTGATGTTGTCATACGCATCCTAACACTTTACGTAATTTTCCGAAGCTTAATTAATATATCATTTTCTTATATTCCACATATGTTCTTCTTTACTTAATATTTGACTTTTCGTGATTGGCTTAGCGCAAAAATGAATGTATAAGAAATTATCCCGTATGATGAAATTCTTTTTCCACACGTAACATCATATGATTTTTTTTTTTCATAAATATAGATAAATAACAACAATCAAGAACATAACTTTAAAACCCGTAAACCACAAACAGTAATCACACACACACGCACACATACACACACGCACATTTGCACAGACACTGAAACATCTGTATCACCTTTGATATAACATGAACCAAGGGTGATGTCAGACAACCTCTGATGGTGAAGTATGAAGTACCAATGAACACATAGTAAATAGTATGAGATGATTTATTCCAAAGCATCTTGACTTTTTTTCTGTGTCGCCTCTCAATACAAGCAATAAATATAAGTGAGGTGTAGTGTCAGGGATAACTTGGTTATCATATACACACAAATGTATATTCTTTAAGTTTAAAGGTACCTAGATTCCACGTCTGTTCTGTAGTTATTCAGAAGGTTACTATAGTTATAGAAGAGCTTCTCAGTTTCTTTAGAAGTTAGCTAAACATTCATAAACAATTTCTCTGATGGCTAGTATTTGTCTTAAGTTTTCTTACATTGCAAAAAAATTAAAAAAGAAAAAACTGCAGATCTGATTGTTCATAAGGCTTCTGTGTATAGAGCGTGGTTATTCCGTAAGACTTACGCCAGATGATCATAAGACTAGATGAGGCACATCGCCATGGACCATTTGACCCCAGAATTCTCGACAAAAAGCTAGATATACGATGTGCCACGAAGAGGCTGACTCACAACTTACAAAAAAGCTATCGAGGCTTGTGAGTAGAGTAACAACGCTAACCGAGACGCCACCAGAATATGGCTGGCTCAACCTTTCTCGAAGTAGGTAAGAAGAACAGGTACCCCACACATTCCAAAACATGGTTTGTTCGACTTTACTGAAGGCAGATAAGGAGAACTTGTACAAATAAGGTAGCGCCCTTACCCCATACGATCTGCCTTTCATTTCCTTTAAGTTGTGGCCAGGCTTCTCGTGATGGAGCCTCATTATCCACCCTTCGGTGTTATCCTGAGGAAAAGTTTAGCTGTTTTTCTTCCTTGACATTCAAAATGGATGCCATTCAATTGTTGGATGGTGTCAACAACGGCTGGAGATGTCTCAGTCCCCTGAGCACGATGCTTCGAGTTGGGAGTTGCACGAAGGTACGACTTTTGAGCACGATGGTACTGTCTTTCTGCAAGACGCATACAGTATCGCCTTGGGAGTGATGGTTGCCTCAGCCTAACTCATTACCTTATAATCTATAAGTAATTTCTTACAAAACTGCGTCATTGCTTTTTTCGTGACTGTACCTCTTTTATCAAATTCTCTTAATTTGTTTTTGTCGTAATTCAAATTTAAAGCACTACTGGACCGTTTACAAAAATACATGTGTAATGGACGTGAAAATCGATTAGCGTATCAAACGACCGTCAGGTAAGGACTTGACAAGTATGCTATAATGGCCGATGGCTTTTACCAGAGAGGGAATAATGAACCTCCCTGACCTTTGACCTGACCCTCAGGTAGACCAGGTAGATTCATCGTTTACCTGTGAGGAGTGTAGGGAGTGTTGCGACCATAGAATTGTATGAGGTCTACAGGAACAGGTCTGTCAAGATAATCTATGGGGGTGTCCCCGAATTCCATTATCTTTGTGCTAGACCCCCGTGTCATGGAGCTGAGATGCTAGGACCTAGGGCTCCTGAGGAGGGCTTCTACCTTGCCTGCTGGGGACGCGAATAATTACTGTCGATAGTATAATAAGAATCTTAGGCTCATATCCATAAAGAGAGAAATTAGATCAGCTGGTAATTTACAGCGAGATATCCCTGTGTGTTCCTTATATTGGCCGGATACATCTGTGGACTCCGATATCGAATTCATTTGTTGTTACAGGTTGAATAATTATAGCGTAATGTGAATATCTTTCCCTACTGTTTCAACAGAAACGATTTGGTAAGATTTTAGTATCTTTCTTCTCTCCTGAAAACCCTTGAGCACGACTGTATGGGCCTTGGTTATGACGGTCTGGGTAACGTCGGACAAGTTTAGGGGCCTTAAAGTAAGTGGATTTCTTGTACCTAATGACGTTATCTAAGACTTTGGAAGTTTTCTATTCCACTATGATTTACCCGCAATAAACCACGTTCCGCAGTAATCACATCAGGCATTTCATTCTCCCGGGTCTCATTATCTAGGTGATGTCAAACAAGATTAAAGTGTTTGTGACGCAAAGTTCAAGTTTTCTTGCTTGGAAGTCATTATGATGTATAGCCATTGGTCATGACCGTGGATTTCTTGAACACCCATTCCTGGAAACTCCACAGCCTGATAAATGATTTAGAGGATCTGATAAAATCACGAATACCAACATTAACATTTTATTCACAAGTACATAAATAAGATTTAGATAGATATGGATCACAATAGCACATCACAGGTAACAAAAGTTTTGTTTAACAAAAGCTAATTTGTGACGGATGTTACACTGTGGCCAGAGAGTCATCATCGTACGGCTTGAAGAGTTTGTGTGTGGTGCTGGTGGGGACGGGCGTGGTGCGAAGGGCTGGGGGCGTGCTCTGTGTAGCTGGGGGCGTACTCTGTGGGGCTGTGGGCCTGATGTGTGGGATTGCGGGCGTGCTGTGTGGAGCTGTGGACGTGCTGATGGGGGCAGTACTCTGTCTCGGAGACTTGGGCAGAGGGGTTGCTTGGCTCCCTGTGTTGGTGGCGGTGGTGGTGCTGGACACAAGGGCAGGACTTGTGCTACAGCGTGTTGTGGTGGTCACAGGGGAGCAGGAAAGAGGCGTGGGATGTGCTAGGCTCGGATACATCAGTCCGCAGAGGCAGGCGTCCTTGGGAGAGGCGTGTGCAGGGCATGCGGGAAGATGGCCACACATGGACGGGCGCGGGAGGACGGGCGTGTGCGTGGGTAAAGAGGGCGATAGCGGGTGGGTGAGGGTCGCCTCAGGAGGTATGGAGTAAGGCGGGGAAAGCATGGGCGGCTGTGGGCGTGGGTAAGGCGCATAGCGAGTGAGAGAAGGGGATTGGTGCGGTACGGCGTAACCCAGGTGTGGGGCTGCGTAGGGCAGAGATGGCGAGGTTCCCATAGCCCCTGGGGCGGCCCAGGGACTGCCAGGGACGGCTGAGGGCGTCAGGTAAGGCGAGTAGGCTCCTGACGCAGCTGCGGCATGAATGAGGTAGGCGGCGATCGTGGGGTCAGCGTAGGGCCAAGAGACGGCCATTCTCTGTCGCTTGTCCTTCATGCGTCGGTTCTGGAACCACACCTGAGGAGAGCGAAAAAGGAATTATTCTAATCAGCCGTCTGTCTGTCGTCAGAGCGCGTTCTCTCACGAATCAGCAGTCACTACCGTGCATATATGTCCCTACAAAACCTAAGACTCCCTCCTGAGCAAAATCTTCTCTCAAGCACTTGTTCCATCATTCTACCCTTTCATCTCATTCATGGTGCATTTCTCTACAATCCTGCACTCTCATTCTTTTTTCCTTCACTCGTTCCTACTTTACGGGCTAGATATCTCAAAATCCATTCTTCACTTTTACAGATTCAAGAACAAATTTGCATTTTCTATCACTTTACCACTGCGAACCCAGGTTACACCTCTTCACATCAAGGAAGATCGAACCAAACCTCTATGTGGTTAGTGCAAGCTTGCCTTACCGTCATTATCCTCTCTTACTTTAGTTCTCATTCCCAAATCCTCAGGGAATATATGTGTCCCTCAATTCCTGAATACCTTAATCTTTCCAAATGCCAGCACTCACCATATCACACACACTCTGTCCCTCTTTTTAAAGACCGCAATCTTCTAGTTGGCTTTTAACACTAATTTCCTCCTAGTCCATAAATCACTAAAATATAAGAACTCTAACAATACAGAACAAGACCGAGTAATCACCTTGATGGTAGCTTCAGTGAGTCCCAGCTCCTTAGCCAGTTCACAGCGCCTGGGGCGGCTCACGTAGTTCTCCCTCTGGAACTCCTTCTCCAGGCGGGTGATCTGCTCCCTGGTGAAGGCCGTCCTGTACCGCCGCAGCTCCGCCGAGGGCTGGCTGGCTGCCGAGCCCTTAGGAGGCAGAGACGTTCCGGGTGACGTGTTGTCTCCCTTCTTCTCTGTAACTGCAGAAAGAAAATGGTCGCTGTAACTCACTAATGTCCAAGGTAATTACTTTCAGTGAAAATGAGTACAGTAATAAGTTCTCAGTAATCAGGCATCATGACTTATAAATGGAACTTACCCAAGTCTTCGTCTTTGGTTTGGTTGCTGTCTTGATGGGGTGAGGGCGGCGTGAGGCTGCCTGAAGAAGGGCTGCAGGGGGGGCTGACGGGCACCCGCTGCCCCACCAGGAACGACAGGGGCTCCTCAAGTCCACCCATCATCTCCAGCGTCGCACAACAAGACGGGAAAACGAGTCAACAGTTCACAATAAAAGCGTCGGAATTCACTCGGGAGTTGAGGAAGTCTCGAGTTTCAAACTTCGGTATAGTTCGGAGCCACGGTATTCGCACTCTGGTCGAGGTGATGATGTGAAATGACTGCCCAGGACGAGCCCCATCAGCTTATGAAGAGCTGGTGCTGTGTGGCTCGGGGGCCTGTGATTGGCCCACGGGAGAGGAAGGCGGGGCTTGAGAGTGGCTGAGCTCTCAAACCAACCAATGAGAATCCCCATCACGTTACCTTACGTGAATAACAATGATCATCATCAAGGAACTGATTACAAGACGTTGATGCTGTAATTATGGTGTTACACATCGAAGTTCATGAAGTTTTTGCATATAGGATATAGAAGTTTGCATCAGAATCATCGTCAGCATCATATTCATATTTCAAAAGACGTCCATTGAATTTATTGACGATTCTCATGACCAACTAGATTACAGAAGAACTCAAATTCCACAAAATGTAAGACAACTTAGATTTCAGGAGCCATAGTTACGGCCAAGATGATGTGCGGACCCAGGAAGCCACGTGAGGACACCACGCAGCGCCGGAGAGAGAGAGAGAGAGAGAGAGAGAGAGAGAGAGAGAGGG
>JAYMFT010089567.1:0-14065 GCA_038088735.1 Panulirus argus | reverse complement strand
AGGGAAGCCAAAAGAGGGGAGTTTAGAGATGAGACCCCGATGCCACACCCTGTCAAAAGCCTTAGATATGTCAAGGGTAACTACATATGACTCCCCAAAATCTTTCAGGGATGATGACCAGACATTCATAAAGTAGGAAAGAATATCACCAGTGGATTTCGCCTTACGGTAGCCATACTGGTGATCAGAGAGATGACTGTGATTTGCTGACTTGACCTAAATTGTGGCAGAAATAAGATAGGAAAGCTGGAGGCAACTCCCCACCTACCTCTCCCAGCGGCTGTCAGGGAAGAAGAGAAAAAAAGAATAAATAGAAACTGTATGGTACTTACGGGCAAAGCATTTTGCCCTGGAGATTTTATAGGAAAGTCTGAACGGGAAAGTTCCCTGGCGATATTATAAATACCTGCTCTCTGGGGATGGACTCTGAAAATAGAAAGACAGGTTTACTTATCTCTTCCTGAGGCAGGATTGTTTATTGATAACTTGTATAATCAAAGTACTGTATCTCTTTGGCCTTGGTGCGTAGTCATCTGACAGTACCTTATTCTAATATTCTCCCATTCTGTAGCTGAAATAGTGTAGCCCACGTTCCTATTACATCTTCCTGTAATTTTTTACAGCTATCTCTGGTCTTTGAATTTGTCTAAGCGGAAAAAAATTTCGTATGTTACGACGCCGAAATTGTTTTCTTATTTCAAAAACTGCTCGATCTCCTTATGAAAGAATTATTTTTTTCTTTGAATTTTTTTCCCTAAGTCTATTTCTGAATGGCGGGATGGTTTGGATGCTCTTCTTTTGATTTGTTTTAACTTCATCTTTCATCCGGTTTGTTGACTAGAACTGAAGAGCGTGCTTCAAGCGAGGTCTAACCAGGGCGGAGTAGAGTGAATATCGCATCTTTGTGTGTGTATATATATATATATATATATATATATATATATATATATATATATATATATATATATATATAGCTTCTGTTTCCAGCATCTTTGGTTTTATTGCTTATATTTCTAGCTTTAAAATCTGTCGTCCTGTTGGCGTTGATTTAAGCAGCAAAGGATTGTTTTTCGTATCATTATTGTTAATCACTCTAAGGGCGTTATCTTATCTTACTTTGGATAACGGCTTACCAAGTATAGCGAAAGTGCATTACTCTGAAGCTGTCTGCGTTGAATTCCATTTGTGTAAATCCCTTTCAATCTTCGGGTAATCCTCTTTCGGTAGGGTTGTGTTTCCTAATTTCGTGTCATGAGCAAATTTCGATATTTATTTTTTTCTCGTGAGTTTTGTGTCCAGGTTGTTGATGCATGTGATGAAAAGTCTGGGTCCCAGGACTGAGCCATGTGGCACCCCGTGCATCACGTGAAACCAATCGTCCACTTTCCCATTTGATGCCAGTCTTTGTTTCCTGTCAAGAAGCCATGAGCAATGCTCTTGCTTTGCGGTCTCGCATGTGGCATTTTGTCGAAGGTTTTACGAACGTTTAGCTAGAGTCTCGTTTTTTATATATCTGACTAGAAAAATCGATGAGATTCTTCAAACATAATCTTTTATCCCGATACACGTATTGATGGTTGGTTGTCAGTCTGTAATCTTCAAGGATTCAGCGATCATGCCTCTGTTTATTGTCTCTCACCATTTTCTCAGTAATGCCGATGGGACGGTAGTCAGAAGGGCATTTTTCAGTCTCCTTTCTGAAAATTTTGGCTGTTTCCTTTCCTGCCGTGATCTAGTGAATGCTTTAGTGTTCCGGGGTGTGTGCCTCCTTCAGGGGTATGTGCCATGTTCAGGGGTATGTGCTTTACGTGTGTGTGTGACCGTTCAGGAGTGTGCCCCTAGTCGTCACATCCTTACCTTACCGTAATCCTCAGTACGTGTTCTTCGTCTCATCGTCATCGTCATTCCGTATTTCCTTCTCGTTTCCTTTTCGTTGGCCCCTGACCACAACCTTCATGCACGGCCAGCCTCGTCTCTCTCGACTTCCCGGACGGATGCATTTCTTACTTCACACTTTAATAATGTCTTCTTAACTCTTCATGACTAACCTCTTCTGTGTATCACCAGCAGCCAGCACTATGCTTCTGTGTTACTTTGTATAGGCTGTCCTCTATTAGATTTGCACTTCTCTGCTACTGTATAAAGGTAACCCACTTTGTCAATGATCTAAATGTCTCTGTAAAGGCAGTCTCTTATAAGAGCTCTGTCTCTGAGCTGCTTTATAAAGGCATTTCCCTTTATAAGTGTTCTACCTCTGAATGACAGTATTTAGAAAGATATAATCTTAAAAAGTTCCTAGTTACAGTTAAGCTTAGAACAATGTATCCTAACTGATAGACTCATGTATCACAAACGTATGACTCAGACACGTATCACACATCAACAGGTTCCTGTATCTCTGACTGTCCAGCACTTTTATCAATATCTTGATGGTCGACTGACTGTTTGAACTTTATGGATGTCGAGTTTCTCTTCCACTGAACATAAAGAAAATTAATTCACGGTCGTGTAAGTAGTGCCTGAAATACTAGACTTACAATCAGATTTTTTATTTCAAGCACAAATATCCCCTTGACAACTAGCGAAGGGAAACACCATCATAAATACTGCTGGGTCGAGCCTCTGTTGTTTCACGTCTTCTTGAAATTCCCTTCCTCCTTGATAATCTTCTGTATCCACCCTTCCTAGCCGATGCGAAGGTCTAATTTCCTTCATGAACTTCAAGATATATTGAAATAACTTGATATATCTGTTGATGATAACCATCTATGAGAGATTTATTTGAGAGGAAGAACACTTCATTGTATTTTTAGCTCTCTGAAAACATTTAGTGCTGTTCAGGCCTACCTGCCGGCTCGTTCCAGCAGTATGTTCCAGCACACATGATGCGGGATGCTAATGTAAGGTGGTTGTTGCCGGCGTCAATATGTGAATATATTACATGAGGATCCTTCGTCTTTTGCGTGAAATGCCTCAGACTAAAAGTACAGCTTTGTAGATATATTCTAATGAAAAGAGATTTATTCTTCGATGTTATCGTTGGTGTATTCATATGTCCTACAGCTGCAGTACAAGGCTCACAGCTGACATGTACATATGAGTAATATTCATGTAATATAAAATGCCTCCCAAATCCTATCAAGGCAGAGACAACCACTGGGTATCTTACCATTACTCACATCCATGACGGTAAACATATCTTGTGAATGTCGATGGACAGAAGCAAGGCGTTCTTCCCGACCGCAACATGCCAGCCGTGACCCAGCCTGAACCATAATTGACCTTCATGCCTCGTGCAAGGTCAGCAACAGTGGAGAAGGAGATTCTTGTGACATCATTCCCGGTGAATCAGATACATCTGTTGCATCATCAATGTCCGCCAGGAACAATTGTAACCCCAGGCTCGAGCCCTGCAGAATCCCATCAGTTATCTTTTACTTAAACTGGACTGGCTACCCGCCTTGTTTTGATTATTGCCTTCCATAACCACCAACAGGATCCAAATCAGACGTCAGAAGCTCCATGCGAACGGCAACCATTCCTCAGTATATGTGAATAATCTACAATTCTGGACCCTCTCTGGAGACCAAGGGACTGTCCCTACTTCCACAACATACAGAGGATCAACACCAGAGATCCGATCCCCCGGGACGAAGTTATCAGGAATCGAATGCATTGTAATGTTGCTGTACGTCAGCTTTAGCTGTTACTGTACGTCAGCCTCAACTGTTGCTGTATGTCAGACTCAAGTGTTGCTGTACGTCAGACTCAACGGTTGCTGTACGACAGCCTCAACCGTTGCTGTACGTCAACTTCAGCTGTTACGGTACGTCAGCCTCAACTGTTGATGTACGTCAGCCTCAACCGTTGCTGTACGTCAGCTTCAACTGTTACGGTACGTCAGCCTCAACTGTTGATGTACGTCAGCCTCAACTGTTGCTGTGTGTCAGTCTCTACTGTTGATGTACGTCAGCTTCAACTGTTGCTGTACGTCAGCCTCAGCTGTTGCTGTACGTCAGCCTCAACCGTTGCTGTACGTCAACTTCAACTGTTACTGTACGTCAACGTCAATTGTTGCTGTACGTCTGTTTCGACTGTTGCTGTACGTCAGCCTCAACTGTTGATGTACGTTAGCCTCAACTGTTGCTGTACGTCAACTTCAACTGTTGCTATAAGTCAGCGTCAACTGTTGCTGTACGTCAGCCTCAACTGTTGCTGTACGTCAACTTCAACTGTTGCTGTACGTCAGCCTCAACTGTTGCTCGCCGTCAACCACAACACTCGTACTCTTCACTAATGGTGGATGTATTGTGTGAGGAGTGCAGCGGTGGAGGTGGGTGGGTGGTAGAGAAATGAAGTAGTGGTGGGTTGAATTATTCAGGCCATCAGAGTGTTTATCTTCGGTGTGACGGAAGACTGCACATTCCACTGCCACAACCAGCGACACACTAGAGGCCTCCTGCGGTTAAGCTGGTGGTGTATCTCTCACAGATGTCGGTGTAACTGTTTGACGCATAGGAAAATGTTGTAAACAACTGCAACGACTTCCTGAGGACAGGCTTGACTGTGTTGCAGTTAGCTGATAGTGCGGTTGGTTAATTAACTGTCACCCGGTCAGCTGACAACCCGTCCGGCCAGTCGGCTGACAGCCTTTTACTGCCAGTGGGCTGATAGCCCATCCGACCACACAACTCGGCGAGACCTCACCAAGGCTGGCCATGCAGCCAGACCTCGCCATGGCTTGTCACGGAGCCAGCCCTCACCACGGTTACTCAGGCAGCCAGCCCTCACCGTGGCTACTCAGGAAGCCAGCCCTCACCGTGGCTACTCAGGAAGCCAGCCCTCACCAAGGCTAGTCACGGAGCCAGCCCTCACCAAGGCTGGCCACACTACTGAGAAGCGCTACACAAGATGACGTGACCCATCGGAGCAAGAGCTCTCCAGCCGTTGCCGACCTCCAGATTCCAGTCACTTAAAACTCAGCCTTCTAGCCAGCAGCCTGCGTGGCCGCCTTGTGCACCACCTTGTACACCAGCATGTGCATCAGTTGGAATATCAACCTGTCCACTATAATTTTGCACGGCCCCGACCAGACCCCGGAGATCCAAGCCACCACATATGAACCTCATAATCCTCTTCACCAGCAGGTTCCTCAAATTATTAACGAGAAAAAAAAAAATAAGACAAAGATATACGAATAATACTTTCTTTTTTTTTCTTTTTTTTTTTACACAGTAAGAGAGGAGCAGGTGTGTAAGTCAGTTACACTTTGCTGATGACACGACGCTGTTGGCGATATTCGAGTATGAACTGCACCTCCGTGGTGTTGCGGTTAGCGTTACTGACCGTGAAGCATCCAGGGCCGCCCGGGATCGATTCCGCATAGGCTGGAATCCTGGTCGCGGCAGTCGCCCACAGTTAACCCGGCTGTTCCTCCTACCCTGCTGCAACCCATCACCCTACTATTGATCACATTAATTTTCAGCTTCCTTCTTTCACTCAATCTCCCAAACATTGTCTACGTCTTTCGGAGTTTTTCTCTCACGTCTGCCACTAGAACTGTGTAATGTGCAAAGAGGAGCTAATTTGCCTCCCAGTCTGTGTCCCTATACTTAATATGTCGAAGACCTGCCTCTCATTCTAAGACCCTTACATTAATTCCATTCACCACCGCCAGCTATAAATAGATTAAGCAACCACGGTGACATCACACACCTTTGGCGCAGACCCACCTTTACCAATAACCACACACTCTCTTCTCTGCTCTTTCGCACTTTCTCGGAAAGTTTTATGACTGCATATGGAAAACTTCCATTTATCAGCATATCTTCACAGCTCCCTCCACAAGGCCTCTCTGTCAATCTTTTCATACGCTTTCTCCAGGTCCGTTAATGCCACATATACTTCTTTCTGTTCCTCCGAACATTTCTCACAAATTCTTCGGAGCAAAGACCTGTTTCCCACACCCAGCAACTCTCTCCTGCAGCCACACTCCTCCTACACCCAGTATGATGCTCTGTACATGTTACGTCCTCACCGCCGCAGGCCTTGGGCTTCAGGTTTCACATGGTAGTACGTCCAGTGGCCATCGCGCTCGCCTCCTACAATCATTCCTCGCTTTGCAGATCCACCCGTCTTGAGTTCGGCTCCCCTCACTCTCATCTCCACTATATTCCTCATGTTCTGTCCGGGACTCAGCTCCTCACTCTCATCTTCATCAAGTTCAGGGCGTCCCTCATATTTTCCAATCTCTTCATTTCCTTCTTACTCGTCTCTTTTGAGTTGATTTGGCTTGTTGTGGTTATCTACCTTTACCTTGAGCCCCGGATCTCTCTTTCTCTCTCTCTCTCTGACACTACTTATCCGTCACCAGCACCAGGGCTCTGCCAGAGCCTGCGATGGGCACCCTAGTGTGATCAGTCCTCACTCTTGGTTCTGTCTGTCCCTCCCACCATTACACATTAATCTCTCGCTCTGCTGCCTCTGTTACTCCTTCTCTGGTATCCCAAAATTTCCTCATAAATCTGTTACAAATTCTCTGTACATTGTACATTAGAAATTCTCTGTACATTGTACATCAGAAATTCTCTGTACATTCCCCATCATTAGCTATATAATCATCAGTAAATGTCTGTACATATGAATTCAGCTCTGTGAATTTCTCTTTGGTTTTGTATTTCCATCTCTTTCTCTATCACCATATCCGTCTCTCTCTATCCGTCATTGGCTTTGCATATCCCACATTGGCTCTGTATACCTTTAGGTTCCTCTGTTTCAGGTTTATGTTGTATATGTTGGTCTTTATCAATATCCGTGCCACAGAGAGCAGAGGACCTTTGCTGTAACGTTCCTCAATGAAAATCAGAAATTTTACGAGAAACCATAAGATTACCTGTCTAAGGACCACAGTGGTGCGCCAGTGTGAGCCAGGGAGGGCCAGGACATGTAATGTTAGGAAGGACCACATACCATCACTTTGTTTCTTATGTTGAAGGCTCCAGTCACGGACAAAAGTCCACATCAAGGTCGGGCCTTAATTGAAATATATAGAGAGAATTATGAAACGGAAGAAGAAAAGACAAGGGAAAATATTTACGAATTTTTGAGAAAGTGAAAGACCTGTCTTTCGAAATGTGCTAGGTCATAGTTATTGGGGAAGACATGAGAAGGTAGAGAGTTCCAGAGCTTCGACGTGTAGGGAAGGAAGCAGGAATCAAAACGGCCCACCCTTTAGTTGCTGATGGCCACACAATGATTATGTGACGCAGCAGCTTGAAGCGTATCGCGTGATCTAGCTAGTGGTAGGGGCACACAAGCAGCCAGCTCTCAGGAGCAAAAACCAAAGTAATACCTATAGAAGAGGGAAAGTGAACCAACATTGCGACTTAGGGCAAGGGGGTCAAGTTTGGAAGTTAGCCTTGGACGGTTTATAAGTCGGACCGCTTTCGACTCAACTCCGTCAAGTAAGGATGCAGAGCTAGAACAACCCCAATTAGAGAGCACTACTTCATACAAGGACGAATCAGTCGTCTCTATAAGCGGAACAACTGTTCAGAAGAGAAGTAATAACATCTAAAGAGAACTCCCAGTTTCTTAGAGGCAGACAGTTAATGACTTGTGAAAATGTTGATATGTAAAGTTGCTGATATACGGGAAATCTGGAGCTGAAAATTGCTGACGTTCGAAATAGGTTACCCAGAATGTACTGGTCTTTTAAGGTTATTGGTTTCCAAAGACAAAGATATGAAATAGTTAACCTGTACAAAACTAGTATGGGAATTCATGTATTATATTGGTGACCCAATAACTGACAACTTAACCTTTGCCAGAATAGTAAACGTTGGGGAACGTTTGCTAGGGGAACGGCAGGATGACCCTTGTCATAGTAGTGAACGATGGGGAACGTGTGCTGGGGGAACGGTGAGATGACCCGTGTCATAGCAGTGAACGATGTGGAACTTTTTTATGCTGCAGACTCCAGTCACAGACAAAAGTCAACATCGAAAAGTATTAAAGAAAGGTTAGGTTGCGACTGGGGGAGTGGATAACTCGGATTGCTTAGGACGTGATTCTGTCAAGTATGTAGAGCCAGAACCTCCCCAGATGTGACAGCAGTACTCCAAACCTTTACATAATCGAAGCAATTGCTTAGGAGAAAGAATTTACGGCATCAGAACGGAACTCTCTGGTTCTTAACGGAAAACTCAGTTATTTGTATACTGTGACGTTAGATGTTACAGTAATACCAAGATTGTTTATTATGTTGAGTACTGTAGAATTACAGATCCATCAAAAGAGATAGGAGAGTTGTGAGGTGGTTCAGAAAAACATAAGGACAGAGACTGGGTTTTTAAGGTTTTAAACTTAGCCAGATGGCTTCTACCCAACTGAGGTATGTTTATTCCGAGTTTATATAGGAAGTTGTGTCGAGATAAAACACAGATTAAGGATGGAACAGGTTACCAGGTGGTGGAGGAATGCAGTGTTGAGTTGTCAGCATCTAAGTGTATTTTAGTGTCTGCTGAAGAAATGATATCACTGATTAAGGGAGGAGGATTTAAGGAGACGATTCAGAACCCTGAGTGACGCCGCTGTTGATATGGAAAGAGGAAGAAACTGAGCCATCTAAAATTATGGAGACCGATCGGCCGTAAAAGAAGCTCGGTATGAGAAAACGTGAGGAGGAAGTTGGGAGGGAATCAGAAGAGGGGGAGCTTGGAGATGAGACCCCGATGCCACACCCTGTTCAATGCTTTTGATATATCAAGAGCTGTTACGGACATAGGATTCCCTGGCGTCTGGCAGGGATGATAACCAGACATTGGTAAGATAGGGAAAGATATCATTGGTGTTAGTGCGCTAAAGGCTTGCTAATGATCAGAGAGGAGATTGTAAGATTCAAGATGTCTGAGATTAAGGATGGGTTCAAACGCTATGGAAATAGTAAAAGTCATAACAAGACAATCGTTGCAAGTATTAGAGCTGTCACCTCATTTGGGCTGGGATGTACCAGCCCATACTTCAGGAGAAAGAAAGGTTAAGATTTTTAAACAAAACTGTAGCAGACGAACAAGCACGGGTCAAAGTGCAAAAGCACACTATTGCAAACATGAGAATGAATATAATGCTATCGGAACGCTGTGTTTGTGTCCAGAGGGAGAAGCGCTTATCAGTCCGTAACGAAGAAAAAAAAATACAGTGAGGGGCACAGGATTAGTAAGAAGAGCATCAGGGGATGAAGAGGATTTAGTCATCGAAGGTGGTGGTAGAGGAGAAGAGAGGATTGAATTATAATTAACCAGTAGGAGAGACAGCTTTAGTAAGACTGCTATAATATCGGAAGAGCGAAGCGTAACTCGACAGAAGTTGCTAGATAGGTTTCTGGCTGAAGACTGGAAAGACATATCAGTGAATGTCGTGCTTCCTCTGGGTGAAGGAACGTGTCGCCTCACGGGCAACGTATGTACTTGCAGTGATTTGCTAGAATATTACAGGGAGGAAAACGAATGCAGATAGAGAGAAGGTGAACTGCTATTGATATCACTTATCGCTGGATACACATAGCTATGACTACACACACACATACACACACGCACACTCACAGCGAGCAGTTCTTCGAGAGATGTAGAGATAGAACAAACAAAGTAACATGAAATTAAGCAAGTAATTTATTAAAACAGGTAAAACAGATCGGAAGAAGTCCGTTTATGGTATAAGAGTGGTGGATGAGTTATGAAGACACAATAAATGTGAAAAGCATATAGGAGTTTAAGTAGTTGTGTGCCAATAGAGATGGTTCAAGATAAGACCCCACGCGTGTTCAGCTTATTCCTCGTACAGTACAAAAAGGTAATTATAAAAGAATAGGTCAAAACGCACACACACACACACACACACACGATTTAAGTTAGCGGACGTTCTCACACTAAAAACTCTGAGGAACGTGTCCGCTTGATGCCTGAGAGACAGACGTCGCCTTGAAGATGGAAGGTTCGCCACTTGAGTTATTCCTCTTGGTATGAGATTTATATGGTTCCCTCCAACTGTAATCCATCGTCCATGGTACTTATATCGGGGCGTAGATGGCCTCTCGTTGCCCTAGGCACTTCACTTCCACTTGCAGGTCACGTGTCAGGCCAGTAAACTTTCAACTCTTGCGAAGCTATTCGTTCAGATTGCCCTTTGATGACCTCTCCCTCCTCTTGCAGATCTCAGGATCACAAGAAACGCCGTGCGAGGTCAGTCGTTGCCGAAACACACCAGGTGCTGCAAGAGTGGCCGGCTCAGCCACCTGGCAGAGTGAGGTGTTGTGGGAGCCAGGTGGCAGGCCGGCCACTCTTGCAGCTGGTGTGCTCTTGATAATTGCCAACTGATCAGACACACGGAGCGGTCGCTGAGCCCTGGTGTATGCTAATGCGTCTACATCGGTAATTTGCTTTGCGAACCATTGCAGTATTAACAGACTCGGTGACCGATTGACCTTCTGTAAATACTCTTGTTCCATGGTCATCATGTACAGACTCATTGTATGTTCGACTTTGGTGACCGTGTTTACTAAGTTATTACAGTAGTGTACCAAACGATGGTCTCGCACATCTGACCCCAATAGCTCGGTCTGCAGGCTACCCACCGTTACTGCACTGTTTATATGATAATGTGGTCTAATTATTCCACTTACTCTGTCTGGTCTTTTAACTTGAGGATCTTTTATCACAAGGTACTCGTAGCTCTTAACCTGGATCAGTCAACTCGGCCCTTCTACCGCCGTGCGTGTCTCGATGTGATCTTATAGTCTGTAATGACCTCTTAATTACTAATCTGTTGCTAATTTTTATGCTTAACCAATGGTAAACTTCGTTTTTGGCTTTTTTTTTGTGTGTGTATTAATCAGTATTCTTCATATATTATTGGAATTTGCTGTATATCTCTATGATATACGTGTGATTGTATGTATGTATGCATGCATGCATGTAAATATGTATGTATATAGAATGCGAAAGACCTACAGGGCATCTTAGTAAACTTGATACCGCTACAGGGTGATAATTATGCTGTTAATCACAATCCACATCACTCTAATTCTATAGACTGTTGAAGATGGAGTTTTTATTTCTTAATTTTCTGTTTGTATATAGATTTTCAAGTGCTTTTCTTTTCGGGTGGGTGACCACTTTAAGGTTGTGAAGTATACCTTATTCCAAAGCTCTGTAATTGTCATATTCTTGACGTTTCCAGAGCTTTTGATAGTTTAGTTCTAAGCCTGTATATACCAAATAGACCCACTTTAACTCCAAAAAACGGACCCGGCCGCGCAGGCCGACTTTTGACGTCACGCGGCCCTGAACCATCAGTTGATTTGTTATCCCTGTACCGGCACGTTTTCTTTGTTTAGGGCCAGTGACGTAGCATACAGGCTCCACTCACATGCGTATGGGTCGACTTGGTATATATAGGCTTTGGTTTAGTTGTTCCAAACTATTTTGTGAATTAACAGTAAGTTGTACCCTCTTAACGGCTAGGTTTTTACTTGATCATTACGAGGGTAGTGAAGCAGTCTAGAAAAAGTATGACAGTTAGTGTCTGTTCCTTTCCCCAGGGTAATGTTAGTGAGACAAGGGTGTGTACTGAGCATAGTCTCGTTTTATGCCTTCCAAGATCCACTCACTGAAGGACTCTGGTGCCGTATAGGTCACAAGTGCGCCGGTGTGTTTGGCTTTACTGGTATGTTGCTATTGGCCCCCACCATGGGTGTCTTGAGATGAATATTAGAGATTTGCGAGTCATGTATTTGCGCACAGCTTGACGCTTAAACCCAACAAATGTGTACTGTGTGTCACTTCATCTGGCAGCCTCTGAGACTCTTCATATTCCTGGGCAGACCCGCACCATACAAGTCCTCGATGGAACACTTAGATCAAGTCTGTTCTCAAAGAATGTTATGACTTTAGCAAGTGTGCAAGACATATCATGGGTATATCCTAGCTATCTGAAATAACATTATTATAGGCTTGTTATCTTCGCCTGCCCTAGACTTTGTCGTTCATTATTGATTATTCAGCTTGCGGGGCTGTTACTCATCTTGTAGATATCATTAGGTCTCTTATCAGGTAGATTCTAGTTTAAGATTTCATACTTAGCGTTCAGCAGAAGCCACGTTTTTTTCTTTGAAACCCCAAGTGACCCAAGCAAGAGCAATAGAGTCAGAGGTATGGCCAACTGTTGTTCAGACTGAATTACGGTGATATCACTTTCTGTTTATCACATTTATCTACCAGATAATGTTGCCTAATTGCTCCACAGACTGCATATGACTCCTTAATATTAATGACTGTATCTTGTTTTTTAACTTGCTTGCTGTAACAGTGTACGATAAATCGTATTGTTCAGTTTGTTAAACATATATTTTTTCCTCATCCTGTAAATTAGACATTATTCCTTCAGTCTTTACAACAAGCTGTACTAAATGTTTATGTATGAATA
Organism: Panulirus argus; assembly: GCA_038088735.1. NCBI lineage: Eukaryota > Metazoa > Arthropoda > Malacostraca > Decapoda > Palinuridae > Panulirus > Panulirus argus. Next base: position 1,585 of record JAYMFT010089567.1, on the reverse strand, counting down.
ATACAAAAAGTTTGTTAGGCCGCCTTCACCACCAATACATGTTTTTCATTCCTTATATAGTGCCTTTAGATAAAGATTTTATCAAGTATAGTTATAAATAGAATGGAGTGTTTTGAATGGCTAGAAGTGGATACAGCAACAGATGGAACCATAGGAGCTGAAGTAAGCCATTGGATGGATGGAGGGCTGAGATTCTGGGTGCGTTGAGGAGTGTGTGGAAAGATAGGTCTGTGAGGGGAGAGATGGGTGTGTTTGATGGTATAGCTGTCCCAAAGGTGTTGTATGGATGCGCAGCGTGGGCAATGTATGATAGAGCACGGAAGAGGGTGGATTTGTTGGAGATGAAATGTAGTGATGTGAAGAGGGTTGGTCGAATTAGAAATGATAGGGTAAAAGAAAGATGTGACAGGAAAAAGAGTGTGCATGAGAGAACTGAAGAGGGTGTCTTTAAATGGTTTGGACATATGGAGAGGATGATGAGTGAGGAGAAGAGGGTAACCAAGGAGGAGGTGTACAGATGGTTTGAGAAATGCTTTGAGTGGTCGGGGCCTGAACAGGCAAGGGGTTGTGAAGCGCGCATGGGATAGAGCGATTTGGAGCACTGTGGTACACATGGGGCGACTTGCTGTCAATGGGTAGAGCTAAAGACATAGGAAGCGGTCAGGTGAAACCACGGAAAGATTTATGGGGCTTGGCTGTGGATAGTGGGTTCTGGTTTCGTTACATTACTCATGACCGCTAGAGAGTGGATGGAAAAGTATTCTGCAGGTGAGCTCTTCGAGGGAAGAAGGCATTATAGCAGCTTGTCTTAGAGTGGCCGGTCTTCTCACAGAAACAGTGGGAAGCAGCAGCTAAACGCGTAACACTGGTCCAAACCTTTGCGGTAGGGACACGTGCAGACCGCTCACGGGAACAGTGGCCAAAATGATATCTAGAGGATAGAGAGAGAGCAACAACATCGCGGCGTGCAGAAAAGAAAAGTTGAAGAGATGTGCTGCCAGGAGAATTAATGAGACGGAAGCCTTTTGATTCTTCTGTAATTGATTGAGAGGTGGAGGATGAACCAACCCGTATGTGTGAGCAGTATTCCAATCTAGGACAAATAAAACTCTTACATCCATACGACACTCCCTGCTTTAGGGGAGCGGAGTTTGTAATGTTGATGATTGCAACAGTTCGAATCCTAATGTCAAGAGGGTAATGTGTGTTGTGTGGAAGTGCACGCCATTGCGCTATATCGTGTACAAATACCTCCACGTTGCACGGTAAGTTCGGTAAAAAATGTTACCCCGTGGTTACTGTGAGCCTGACGAGATATGACCCGTGGAGACCCCGTTGCTCACGGACGTGAGACGATGGGTATTCGATTACTGATAATTGAATAGTTATTTCTCTGTTATGGGTTCTGTAGCCTAGTCATTATCGCCCCCAGCTCCCACACCAGTTGTAGCCCATCGAATCCTGCTGTCAGTATGGTATTGGGAAAATAATTGAAAAAAAAATATAAATGAGTGTGTGTGTGTGTGTGTGTGTGTGTGTGTGTGTGTGTGTGTGTGTGTATGTGTGTGTGTGTGTGTGTGTGTGT
>JAYMFT010089556.1:0-14066 GCA_038088735.1 Panulirus argus | reverse complement strand
TATATATATATATATATATATATATATAAAATATCTTTTTTTTCATATATTTTCGCCATTTCCCGCACTAGCGAGGTAGCGTTAAGAACAGAGGACTGAGCCTTAGAAGGAAAATCCTCACTTGGCCCCCTTCTCTGTACCTTCTTTCGGAAAAGTAAAAACTGTAGGGAGGATTTCCAGCCCACGGCTCCTTCCCCTTTCAGTCGCCTTTTATGTCACGCAAGGAATACGTGGGAAGTATTCTTTCTCCCCTATCCCCAGGGATATATATATATATATATATATCAATGGATGTTACCGGTCTCCGCCTGCTTGAGGTTGCACCTCAAGTGAAAGGTCACCTTTGGTGAGGGTATTTCACCGTCAATAGACGAAGGGAAGGAGAGCACTGTCGCGTTAAAGAGTTTCTCGCTTTAAAGTAGTCTATCCTCTCTTTATTTCTGAGTGTAGTGCAACCTCAAAGTGGCAGGAGTCCCTGGAAAAAGCGTCCTTGAGGTAATTGCAAACAAACAGATAATGAAAGAATATACATATATATAAATATACATATACAATATATATATATATATATATATATATATATATGGGAATAGATGGGTCTTCCTTCTGTTTCCGGCGTTACCTCGCTAACGTTAGAAACGGTGATCATGTATAATGCATAAGTGTATATATATCCCTCAAGCTAATTCTAGGTTCAATAGCCTTCACTTAAAAACTAGAAACGTCAACATTCGGGAGCGACTGCAGTATATCTCCTTCTAGCAAACATAGATCACTTCACCCACGATATCTTAAATCATCTCGCTCCTGACAAGTACATCTTTGCTACATCCTCGACAAAGGCATCTTCACTACACCCTCGACACTATTGACCCTTACGCGTTAGGGTTAGGGTGCTGATTTTTGGAAAGAAATAGAATTAAAGGAACTGAAAACAAAGTATGTTTCTTCCCTCCTACTGAAGAAAAAGAGTGAAAACTACGTACATATTGAAACTAGAAGCCATTCAGCTCTTCCAGTTACATCCACTATATAGCTTAACGCAAACGCTGGAATAAGTAGGTCTTCGCCTCTGGGTACTTAGCTGACATGTTCCGCTGGGAGCCAAGGTGACAAAGGAGGTGACGAGTGTTATTCCCCCAAGGTTTCAATATCCTCGATCCAGGAGGAAGAGAGAGCGTTTTCCCTCTGTGTAAGCAAATGTTCCTTTCCATTAACACTCTGTCGTCCCCTCTCTCGTCCTCTATCCTGCCATCCTTGCTGGCGATCCCTACAATCTTCATCCTTGGCACTCAACACTTCTCTCGTGATAATTTTCAACTAAGATGGAAGCAGACGTGCTGTTGCAAAGCGCCTGATTGCCCATTTTGCAGACCTACGACGAAACACGTCTTACTAGCTTACCGTCTGTGTCAGCCCAGAGGAACTGAGGAGGGTTCCTTAATACCTTAGGATGTTGGGGGAAACGAGGCTCCTCGTAATAATATGGATCATCTTATTCTGTCTGGCACACCGCGGAACGGAGCTCTTACTGCTAAGAGCAAGTCGGTCATACCATTCAACCACTGAAGCACCGCAGATGCAGTGATATTCAGCGAAGATAGGGAGCGGCAAGGTGGAAGGCTACTCTGATGCAGAGCGCGTGTGAGTCGGCGGGTGCGAGGAGCCCTTACGGTTGGAGACGAACCTTCTCTGCGGAGGCTGTAGTCTGTGCTGGATGTGTGTGTGTGTGTGGGAGGCGGATGGGTACTCTGAGGAGTGGGTCTGGGTGTTAAGTTATCCACAAGAACGCCTCACAATGTTGGTTCCCAGGATGACTCACGCATCATGTTCCAACTAAGCCTTCGGCAGGATTTTATTCAGTCACCAGTTCACTGGAGGCAAGAGTGGTCGACGATAAGGAGGCTGGAAGGTGTATCTAAGAATTGGGACGGATTCCAGAGATATAGTTTTGCTTGCTGACATCTGGAAGAATGGAAGTCATCTACGCTTAGGTTTGAGGACCTCTCGCCATCTGACTTTAATACAGCGTTGTACTTTACCAATAAGTCTCTTGAAGGATGGTAAGGACAACAGACTGCAAGCGTTAGAATCACTGATCCTCTCACCTGTATTCCTTGTCTCCTCCAACCACTCTCCCCGCCCACAATACCCACTCTCTTCGCCACCACCACACACAATATATGAATACACTGAAGTGCACCAGAGTTGGAATGGTGCATCAAGATTTTATTGTAGGATTTCCCAATTCGTTCTATCCTGTTAAATTCCATGCAGGCTAACTTCCGCTTTTCATCCCACCGACTATTATTGACGGAGTGTCGGGAGACAGCCATCTTACTGTCCTGTACTTCAACCATTAAGTTTAGAAACAAACAGATTTAGCTTTCAGTCCGAAACAGATGACCTAGAAATGAGCCACCGTGTCCTCTTGCGTCTGTCTTTCCTATGTACTCCCTTCATGTACGACCCAAACTTCTCACCCACAATATTCATCCTCACGTAGCTGAACACGGGACAACCTAAAATTAGTCTCATATCTATATTTTGTACCATCTCTAGGGAACGGGGAAGTTTCGGATCAGCCATAGATAGGTGAATGGCATGAAAAGCTAGTACAGATATCGTACGTACAACAAATACAGGTTCTTATCAATGCTGATACCGTCACTAATTTCCTTGCCTATGAGGTCAGGAAGAGGTTGTGGGCGACCAAGAAGCCTAGTCATAGGAGTGGATACATAGGTCTGTGGATCATTAAGAGGAGCGATACTGATATCTAGGCACGTGTAAAAGGGGACATGTTTCAGTTTAATCAATGTGCAGCACAACACTCTCCCAGCCACACGACACATTGCCCTCTCACAACGACCTGAGATGAAGCGAAATCCGCACCCACTCTCTTTTATGTTCGTGCGCTTAACTTTACATATACAGCGATTAATACCACACAAACACACACGTACGCGCGCGCGAGCACACACAAACACACACACACACACACACACACACACACACACACACACCTTCTCCCATACTACCACACGGTAACCACTCAGTATCCTTCCATCTTTCATCCTCTTACCATACAACCTGTCAGTTCCCTCCACCCACTGTATACCCTCTCTCAACCCACACTATACACTCTCCCAGCCCACACTACACACTATCCCAATCCTCACTACACACTCTCCGAACCCGCACAACACACTTTCCCAACCAATACTACACTCTCTCACCCCATACAACACACACTATTCCAGCCCACACTACACATTCTCCCAACCCACACTACACACACTCTCCCAACCCAAACTAAACACTCTCCCAACCCACAATACACAATCTCCCAACCCACACAACACACACTCTCCCAACCTACACTACACATTTTCCCAACCCACACTACACACTCTCCCAACCTACATTACACACACTATCCCAACCAAAACTACACACTCTCCGAACCCACACAACACACTCTCCCAACCCATATTACACACACTTTCACCCAAACTACACACACTCTCCCAACCCACACTAAACACTCTTCCAACCCACACTATAAACACTCTCCCAACCCTAACTAAACACTCTTCCAACCCACACTATACACATTCTCCCAACCCACACTACACACTCTCCCAAGCTACATTATACACACTATCCCAACCAAAACTACACACTCTCCAAACCCACACAACACACTCTCCCAACCCATATTACACACACTTTCACCCACACTACACACACTCTCCCAACCCACACTAAACACTCTTCCAACACACACTATAAACACTCTCCCAACCCTCACTAAACATTCTTCCAACCCACACTATACACATTCTCCCAACCCACACTACACACTCTCCCAACCCACACTACACATTTTCCCAACCCACACTCTACACACTATCTCAACCCACACAACACACTCTCCCAACCCACACAACACACACTATCCCAACCCACACTACGCAAACTCTCCCAACCTACACTAGACACTCTCTCAACCCACACTAAACACTCTTCCAACCCAAACTGCACACTCTCCCAACCCACACTATACATACTAACCCAACCCACACTACACACTCTCCCAACCCACAAGAAACACTCTCTCATGCCACACAACACACACTATCCCTACCCACACTACACATTCTTCCTACCCACACTATACAGACTCTCCCAACCCACACTAAACAATCTCTCAACCTACACTACACAATCTACCAATCAACACTAAACACTCTTCCAACCCACACTATACACACTCTCCCAACCCACACTATACACGCTTCCAACCCACATTACACACTCCCCCAACCCTCAACACATTATCCCAACCCACACTACACAGTGTTCCAACCCACACTACACACTCTCCCAACCCACACTACACACTTTCTCACCCCACACAACTTACACTAGCCCAACCCACACTACAGATTCTCCCTACCAACACTACACACTCTCCCAACCCACACTAAACACACACTCCCAGTCCACACTACACACACTCTCCCAATCCACACTACATATTCTCCCAACCCACACTACACACACTCTCCAAACCCACACAACAAACTCTCCCAACCCACACTACACACTCTCCCAACCCACACTACACACACTCTCTCAACCCACGCTACAGACTCTCCGAAGCCACAATGCACACTCTCCCAACCCACACTAAACACACTCGCCCAATCCACACTACACACACTCTCCCAATCCACACTACATATTCTCCCAACCCACACTACACACACTCTCCCACCCACATTAAACACTCTCCCATCCCATAATACACATTCTCCCAACCCACACTACATACTCTCCCAACCCACACTATACACTCTCTCAACAAATACTACACACTCTCTCACTCCACACAACACACAATATCCCAACCCACACTACACAGTCTCCCAACCCACAATACACACACTTTCCCAATTCACAAGAAACACTCTCCCTACCCACACTACACACTCTCCCAACCCACAATACACACACTCTCCCAAACCACACTAAACACTATCCCAACCCATTCTACACACTATCCTAAACCAAAAATGCACACACTGTTCCAACCCACACAACACGCTCTTCTAACCCACACTATACACACTCTCCCAACCCACACTGCAAACTCTCCCTATCCACACTACAAATACTCTCCCAACCCACACTACACACTCCCAACCCACACTACACACTCTCCCAACCCACACTACACACTCCCAACCTACACTACACATTCTACCACCCCAGACTACACAAACTCTCCCAACCCACACTACACGCTCTCCCAATCCATACTACACATTGTCCCAACCAACCCTGCACACACTCTCCCAACCCATACTACACAAACTCTCCCAATCCACACTACACACTCTCCCACTCCGCACTACACACTGTCCCAACCCACCCTACACACACTCTCCCAACCCACACAACACACTCACTCAACTCATACTACACACACTCTCTCAACCCAAACTAGACACTCTCCCAACCCACGCTACACACTCTTCCATCCTACACTATACACACTCTCTCAACCCGCACTACACACTCTCAGAACCCACACAACATACTCTTCCAACCCACACTGCACACTCTCCCAACCCACACTACACAGACTCTCCCAACCCAAATTAAACACTCTCTCAACCCACACTACAGAATCTACCAATCCACACTACACACTCTTCCAACCCACACTATAGACACTCTCCAAACCCACACTGAACACTCTCCTAACACACGTTACACACTATCCCAACCCACACTATACACACTATCCTAACCCACACCACACACCCTCCCAACCCACAATACACACACTCTCATCCCACAAAATACACTCACCCAACCCACACTATACATTCCCCCAAACCACACTAAACACACTCTCCAAACCCACGCTACAAACTCTCCCAACACACACTAAACACTCTCTCAATCCATACTACATACTCTCTCAACCCACACTACACACACTCTCTCAACCCACACTACACATTCTCCTAACCCACACTAGAACTCCCAATCCACACTACATACACTATCTCAACCCACACTAAACACACTCACCTTACCCACATTACAAACTCTCCCAACCCACACTAAACACACTCTCCCAATCCACACGATATACATTTACCCATCCCACCTTACAAATTATCCCAACCCACACTACACACGCTCTCCCACCCAAACTAAACACTCTTCCAACCCACAATACACACTCTCCCAACAAAAAAGAAACACACCCAACCCACAGTACACACTCTCACCCCACACAACACACACTATCCCGACTCACACTACACATTCTCCCAACTCACACTACACACAACCTCCCACCAACACTACACATTCTCCCTACCCACACTACACACTCTCCCAATACACACTACACACGCTCTCCAAAACTACACTAAACACTCTCCCACCCCACACTGCACACAATCCTAACCCACACTGCACATACAATTCCAACCCACATTTCAAGCTCTCCCAACCCATACTATACACACTCTCCCAACCCAAACTACACACTCTCCCAACCCACACTACAAACTCTCCCAACCCACACTACACATACTTTCCCAACCCACACTACACACTCTCCCAACCCACAATACACATTCTCCCAACCCACACTACACGCTCTCCCAACCCACACTACACATTCTTCCAACCCAGACTACAAAAACTCTCCCAACCCACACAACACACTCTCCCAATCCACACTACACACTGTCCCAAACCACCCTACACACACTCTCCCAACCCAAACTACACAAACTCTCCCAACCCACACTACACACTCTTCCAATCCACACTACACACTTTCCCAATCCACACTACACACTGTCCCAACCAACCCTACACACACTCACAACTCATACTACACACTCTCCGAACCCACACAACACACTCACTCAACCCATACTACACACACTTTCACCCACACTACACACGCTCTCCCAACCCAAACTAAACACTCTCCCAACCCACACTACACACTCTTCCAACCCACACTATACACACTCTATCAACCCGCACTATACACTCTCAGAATCCACACAACACACTCTTCCAACCCACACTGCACACTCTCCTAACTCACACTATAAACACTATCCCGACCCAAAATAAAACTCTCCCAACCCACACTACACAGATTCTCCAAACCCACACTACACACTCTCTCTACCCAAACTACACGCTCTCCCAACCCACAGTACACACTCTCCTAACCCACACTACATACATTCTCCCAAACCACACTAAACACATTATCCCAACCCACACTACACACACTCTCCCACCCACACTACACACTCTCCCACCCACACAACACACTCTCCCTACCCACACTACACACTCTTCCAACCCACACAACATACACTATCCCAAACCACACTAAACACACTCTCCCAACATACACTACACACTATCCCAACCCACACTGCACACACTATCCTAACCCACACTGCACACACTATCCTAACCCACACTAAAAGCTCTCCCAACCCAAACTATACACTCTCCTACCCACATTACACACTCTCCCAACCCACACTATACACATTGTCCCAGCCCACACTACACACTCTCCCAACCTACACTAAACACACTCTCCCAATGCACAATACACACGCTCTTTCAACTCACTCTACACACTCTCCCAACTCAAACTAAACACACTCTCCCGGCCCACACTACAAACTATCCCAAACAACACTGCACACACTATCGTAACCCACACTAAAACTCTCCCAACCCAAACTATATATACTCTCCCACCCACATTACACACTCCCCAAACCCACACTATACACACTATCCCAGCCCACACCACACACTCTCCCAGCCTACACAAAACACACACTCCCAACCCAAACTACACACTCTCCCAACCCACAAAACACACTCTCCTAACCCACTCTACACACTCTCTCACCCCTCACAACACACACTACACGTTCCCCCAACCCACACTACACACGCTCTCCAAACCCACACTACAAACTCTCCCAACCCACACAACACACTCTCCTAATCCACACTACACACACACTCTCAACCCACACAACACACTTTCCCAACTAACACTACACACTCTTCCAATCCACACTACACACACTCTTCCAACCCACACTACACATTCTCCTAACCCACCCTACGCACACTCTACCACCCACACTACACACTCTCCCAACCTACATTATACACTCTTTCAACCTACACTAAAAACACTCTCCCAATCCACACTACACACGCTCTTCCAACCCACACTACACACACTCCCAACCCACACTAAACACAATCTCCCGACCCACACTACAAACTATCCCAACCCACACTGCACACACTCTCTCAACCCACACTACACGCTCTCCCAATCCAAACTATACACACTCTACGAATCCACACTACACACTTTCCCAACCCACACTACATATACTCTCTCAACTCACACTATACACACTCCCAACCCACACTACACACTCTCCCTACCCACAGTACACACACTCTCTCAACCGGCACTACACACTCACCCAACCCACACTACACATTCTCCCAACCCAGACTACACACACTCTCCCAAACCACACTACACACTTTCCCAATCCACATTACACACTGTCCCAACCCACCCTACCTTCAATCTGCCAACCCATAAAACACACTCTCCCAACCAACCCTACACAAACTCTCCCAACCCACAATACACACTCTCCCAACCCACACTACTTATGCTCTCCCACTCCACACTACACACTCTCCCAGCCCACACTGCACACTCTCCCTAACCATAGTACACACTCTCCACGCCTATAATACACACACACATTCACCCACACTACAGACGTCTCCCAATCCACGCTACACACTCTTACAACCCACACTATATACACTCTCCCAACCCACACTACACACTCTCCCAAACCCCCACTACACACTCCCCCATCCCACACTACACACACTCCCAACCCACACTACACACTCTCCCAACACACACTAAACTCTCCTAACCCTCACTACACATACTCTTCCAACCCATACTACACACTCTCCGAACTCACAATACACACACTCTCCCACCCACACAAAACACTCTCCCAACGCACAATACACACCCTCCCAACCCACACTACACACTCTCCCAACTCATACTAAACACTCTCCCAACCCACAAAAACACTCCTCCAACCAATACTATAGACTCTCTCACCGCACAAAACACACACTATCCCAACCCACACTACACATTCTCCCAACCCACACTACACACTCTCCCTACCCACATTACACGCTCTCCCAACCCACACTACACACACTCTCCCAAACAACACAAAGCACACTCTCCCAACCTACACTACACACTACCCCAACCCACACTGCACACACTATCCCAACCCACACTAGAAGCTCTCCCAACCCAAACTATCCACACTCTCCCAACCCACACAACACACTCACCCTACCCACAATACACATTCTCCCAACCCACACTACACACTCTCTCCTACCGACACTACACACTCTTCCTACTCATACTACACGCACTCTCCCAACCCACACTACAAATTCTCCCAACTCACACCACACATACTCTCCAAACCCACACTACACACTCTCCCTACCCACAATACACACTCTCCTTAACCAAACTACACATATCCTCCCAAACCACACTAAACACATTCATCTAACCCAAACTACACACACACACTCTCCCATCGACAAGACACACTCTCCCTACCCACACTACACACATTCTCCCAAACCACACTAAACACACTCTCCCAACCCACACTACACACTATCTCAACCCATACTGCACACACTTTCACAATCCACACTAAAAGCAATCCCAACCCAAACTATACACACTCTCCCACTCACACTACACACTCACCCAACCCACACTACAGACTCCAAACCCACACTACACATTTTCCCAACCCAGACTACACAAACTCTCCCAACCCCTACTACACACTCTCCCAATCCACATTACACACTGTCCCTACCCACCCAAAACACACTCTCCCAACCCACACTACACAAACTCTCCTAACCCATATTACACACTCTCCCACCCCATACTACACATATTTTCACCCACACTATACACACTCTCCCAACCCAAACTAAACACTCTCCCAACCCACACTACACACCCTTCCAACCTACACTATACACACTCTCCCAGACCATACAACACACTCTTAGAACCCACACAACACACTCTTCCAACCAACACAGCACATTCTCCCAACCCACACTATACACACTATCCTACTCCACACTACACACTATCCCAACCCACACTACACACTCTCCCAACATACAAGAAAGACTCTCCCAACCCACACTACACACTCTCTCTCCCCACACAACACACACTGTCCTAAACCACAATACACATTCTCCCAACACACACTACACTCACTCTCCCAACCCACACTAAACACTCTCTCAACCCACACTACACAATCTACTAATCCACACTACACACTCTTCCAACCCACACTATACACTCTCCCAACCCACACTACACACTCACCCAACCCACACTACACACTCTCCCAACCCAAACTACAAACTCTCCCAACCCAAACAACACACTCTCCTAAACTAAACTACATACTCAATCATCCCACACAACAAACACTATCCCAACCCACACTACACACTTTCCCAGCCCATACTACACAGACTCTCTCAACCCACACAAACACTCTCCTAACCCACACTACACACACTATCCCAACCCACATTACACACTCTCCCAACCCACACTACACACACTATCCCAACCCACATCAAACACTCTCCCAAAACACTACACACTATCCCAACCCACAAAACATACAATCTTCCAACCCAAAATATACACACTCTTCCAACCCACCCTACACACACTCTCTCATCCCACACTACGCACTCTCCCAAACCACACTACACACTCTCCTAACCCACACTAAACATACTCTCCAAACCCACACTACAAACTCTCACAACCCACACTACACACTCTCCCAACCCAAACTACACACTATCCCAACCCACACTACACACACTTTCTCAACCCACACTACACACTCTCCCAACCCACACTACACACTCTCTCAACACACACTAAACACACTCTCCCAATCCACAATACACACTCTCCCAACCCACACTACACACTCTCCCAACCCAAACTACACATTCTCACAACCAACACTACACACTCTCCCAACCCAAACTACACACTATCCCAACCCACACTGCACACACTTTCTCAACCCACACTACACACTCTCCCAACCCACACTACATACTGTCTCAACCCACACTAAACATACTCTCCCAATCCATAATACACACTCTCCCAACCTACACTACACATTCTCCCAACCCACACTACAAACTCTCCCAAACCACATTAAAAACACTCCCAACCCACACAACATACTATCCCAACCCACAGTGCACACACTATCCCAACCCACACTACACACTTTCCCAACCCACCCTACACACACTCTCCCAACCCATACTACAAACTCTCCTAACCCACACTATAAACATTCTCACAACGCACACTACATACACTCTCCCAACTCACACTATACACACTCTCTCATCCAACACAACACACTCTCCCAACTCACACTACACACATTATCCCAACCCACACTACACACACTCTCCCAATTCACACTACACACTCTTCTAACCCACACTATACACATTCTCCCAACCCACACTACATATTCTCCCAACCCACTCCCTCAACCCACACTATACACACTATCCCAACCCACATTACACACTCACCCAACCCAACCTACACACACTCTCCCAACCCAAAATACACACACTCTCCCAACCCACCCTACACACACTCTCCCAACCCATACTACAAACTCTCCAAACCTATATTGCACACATATTCACCCACACTACACACACTCTCCCAATCCACACTACAAACTCTTCCACCCACACTATAAACACTCTCCCAACCCACACCACACTCTCCTAACCCACACTACACACTCCCCAACCCACATTACACACTCTCCCAACCCACAGTACACACTCTCCCAACCCACAGTACACACTCTCCCAACCCATACTACACACTATTCTAACCCACACTACACACACTCTCCCAACCCACACTGCACACCCTCTCAACCCACACTACACACTCTCGCAACCCACACTACACAAAATAGCCAAAACCACACAACACACACTCCCAACCCACACTACACACTCTCCCAACCCACACTACACACACTCTCCCAACCCACACTACACACACTCTCCCAACCCACACGACACACTCTCCCAACCCACACTACACACACTCTCCCAACCCACACTACACACACTACCAACCCTCACTACACACTCTCTCAACGAACACTACACACACACACTCTTAACCTACACTACACATTCTCCCAACCCACACCACACACACTCTCCCAACCCATACTACACACAATTTCACCCGCACTACACACACTCTCCCAACCCACACTACACACTCTCACAACCCACTATACACACACTCTCCCAACCCACATTACATACACTCTCCCAACTCACATTACACACTCTCCCTACCCACAATACACACACTCTCCCAACCCACACTACACACTCTCCCAACCCACACTACACTCTCCCAACCCCTACTACACACACTCTAACAACCCATACTACACACTCTCCCAACCCACACTACACACACTCTCCCAACCCACATTACACACACTCTCCCAACCTACAGTACACATTTTCCCAATCCACACTACACACTCTCCCAACCCACACTACACACAGACTCCCAACTCATACTATGCACACTCTCCCAACCCACACAAAACACTCGCAACCTACACAACACTCTCCCAACCCACGCTGCACACACTATCGCAACCCACACTACACACTCTCCCAACCTAAACTACACACACTCTTCCAACTCACACTACACTCTCCCGACCCACACAACACACACTCTACCAACCCACACTACACAATCTTCCAACCCACACTGAACACAGTCTACCAACCCACACTACATACACTCTCCCAACCCACACTACACACTCTCCCAACCCACACTACACACGCTCTCCCAACTCACACTATACACACTCTCCCAACCCACATTGCACACACTATCCCAACCCACACTACACACTCTTCGAACCCACACTACATACTCTCCCAACCAACCCTACACACACTCTCCCAACCCGCACTACAAACAGTCCTAACCACACTATACAAAATCTCCTTAACCATACAACACAGTTTATCCCAACCTAAACTACACACTATCCCAACCCAGACTACACACTCTCTCCCAACCCACATTACGCACTCTCCCAACCCACACTACACACACTCTCCCAACCCACAATACACACTCTCCCAACCCACACTACACGCACTATCCCAACCCACACTACACACACTCTCCCAACCTACAGTACACACTCTCCCAACCCACAATACACACTCTCTCAACCCACACTAAACACTCTCTCAACCCATACTACACACACTTTCACTCACACTACACACAACCAATACTACACACTCTTCCAACCCACGCTATACGCACTATCCCAACCCACACTACACACTCTCCCAACCTATACTACACATTCTCCCAACTCACAATACACACTCTCCCAACCCACACTACACACACTCTCCCAACTACACTACACACACCCTCCCAACCGACCCTTCACACTCTCCTAACCTACACTACACACTCTTCCAACCCACACTACACACTCTCCCAACCCACACTACACATTCTACCAACCCACACTACACATTCTACCAACCCACACTACACACTCTCCCAACCCACACTACATACACTCTCCCAACCCACACTACACACTCTCCAAACCCACACTACACGCTCTATCCCAACCCACACTACACACTCTCCCAACCCACACTACACACTCTCCCAACCCACACTACACACTCTCCCAACCCAC
>JAYMFT010089555.1:0-28276 GCA_038088735.1 Panulirus argus | reverse complement strand
GAGCCGGAACTTAAAAATAATAATAATAATAATAATAATAATAATAATAATAATAATAATAACAAAAGCCGGCCATCTGTATTACTTAAGAAGAATTTCCTTGGGTCGCCCAGTCAGAACTTATAGCTTGGCTTATGAAACACCAATCAAATATTTTCCTTAACCTTCCCTATACTGCTGTCTCCTATGTATACCTCTCCAACAATGCATGTAGTGTGGAAAAAAAAAAAAAGCGGTTCAGGTGAGCCTGTATCGCCCACATGGCTGGCACACACAATATGTCATACCAGATGGGCAAGATATGAAGACCCTTGACAGACGACCATCCATCATCATCCCTATCCGTAAAGTTCTGGCTCAGTCTTCACCTCACAGGTGTTTCCCACAAGATTCTGAAATCTCAGCCCTAGTTGGGAGGTCGCTTTGCCCTAAGGTTCAGACAGCGTTGGAAAGATCGTCATGAAACGAGGACTCCCGACGAAGGAGTGCGAAAGATTATCAGCGATTCTTATCATCCGTGTCTCTAGGGAGTGTCTGAAGACTTAGAGGGCAGAAGTAACTCCCTCGTCTCGTATCATCAGCCCGATCTGTTGCAGCCTTCCGCCTCTCCTGCATGCCCTCACGTCCTAGAGGGGGATGAGAGAGCCGACGTGCCTAAGGTTCAGCGAACGTGTGTTTGAGTACAAATATTGGCTTGTACGGTCAGAGGCGTGCGCCAGGTGCGCGGGGCATCCTGCGCATGGTGGGAACGAGAACACACACACACACACACACACACACACACATACACACACACACACACACACACCACTGCTATAATGAGCATTTCCAGTGGATGCCAAAAAGCTTCACGACGCCACTGGTAATAGCTATGCCCAGAGAGTAGGCGATGGGGAATATAAAGTGGGAGGAGGTCCGCGTCCCCTGACAGGGGCCAGCGGGAACAGCTGTAGGAGCAGTCGGGCGGACCCGGCAGCAGCAGCAGCAGGACTGAGCAGCTGGGCGAGTCACACTTACCGCTCGTATGCCAACACCCAAACACCAGCTGCACTTCACTCCGTTTACCGCTGTTCTTACCACCGATCCTAACACACACACACACTGCACCTGCACGTTCTTCTGGTACAGCAAAGTACAGCAGAACGGGGCATAACCCCCTGAACACGCCGATGCGACACTTACAGCACGGCGGTACGACCCTTGAGCAAGACGATGCGACCCTTAGCGATAACGGTGCGACCCCTGAGCAAGACGGTAGGTCCAGAGGACAACGGTACATCCCCTGAACACGACGGTACGATCCCTCAGAATGATGGGCTGACCTCTGACCCTTAAGAGGGTCGGTACCGTCAGCATGGTAAAAGCGCCAGCCACCAAAACACACATCGCTAACCAAGCCAAGCCCCTTCGTTCGACACCCTTACGTCAGCAGAGAAACCAGGCAAGGGAGTATGGACGGCATAAATTAGTTTAAAACGCTGTCTAATAGTAATGTTCAAGAGGTGAGGCCCCACGAGTGTAGAAATCCCTCACCACAAAAGGACAAACAGATAATTACGCACGAACATTAACCACAAGTCCGCCTGCAGCGCCTGCCTGCTTCATGGGCTCCAACAAGATAATGCAGAAGAATAACGACAGTAATGTAAACAGTTCGGTTCGTCTTGCCAACGTGAGCTACAAAAGAAATGCCTTCAGGTGAGGACTCGACAGTCACAACGAGGGCAGAGGTTGAACCACAGGTCGTGGATTATGTGCCTCGATCATTTCCAGCAGCGTACCCAAGATGACCTCGTAAAGCCTCCTGGCCACCATGACCTCTCAGACATATTGACTATGATCACCTGAAATCTTCCAGCCACAATGACCTACCTAAACGTAAAAGGCTGGAGACCTCCTGAAGTCTACCGAGCACGATGTACCCTAAACATATTTCACATCATGACTTCCTTGAGTCTTCCAACCATGATGACCTCTCCTTACACACAAACACACACACACACACCACCTATAAAGCACAAAGAACTCATAGAAAAGGTCCAGGGAAGGGCAACAAAGATGGTACCAGACTTATAAGAGCTGAGCTACGGGGAAAGGCTCTAAGACTTAAAATCTGCTCACAATGGAAAGAGTAAGGAGTGACCTGATCACAACCTTTAATCTTCTAAACCATGCTGATGACGCAGACTGTAAAGAGTTCTTCGAAATATGTTGAGATACAACAACCAGAGAATATAACATGAAGAAAAAGTATTTTACAGTTTAAGAGTGGTGGATGAATGGAACAGACTGAATGAGGATACAATACATGCAAACAGCCACGATAAAGCATAAAAAGTTGTATGACAGAGAAGGTTCGAGAGATGGGGCCACTATGAGCGTAAAATCTTCCTCCCCGGACAGTACAAACAGGTAATCACACACACACACACACATACACACACACACACACACACACATATTTCCATGATTGGCAAATACTGTTGAACTTGGCCTCAAGAACTGATACAACGTGCAGAGTCATAAAGGTTTACAACAGGTTCATCTACATTCTGCAATGAACCTGGGATGGGGAACGCCTGTTCTGTACACGCATATCCTTGAGCAGTGACCAACAGGCGTCCTCTCACAGCCCTCGCTGTATCTGACGACGTTATTACACCTGGTCAGTCAGCAAGAGGCACCACCGCCGGAGAGAGAGTACACCTGAGGCAGCCTAAATCTCAAGCCATTTGCTGGAGCACGGGGAAGTGTGTCGTCCTGTGGGGAGAGACGACAGCGATGCGAGTGGCGGCCAGATACGGTGGGCCAGGAGAGGAGGTGATTGTTGTGTGCGGAAACGCCCGGGCTCCCAGTAGGCTGCACCAGGACGCACCTCTCGCTCGCCCCCTGCTCTATTTACGGCTGGCCGCCACCCGGAGAAAGCAGACTGGAGCTCACCAACAACACCAGCTGGAGAGTCCTCCTCCTCCTCCTCCTGCCATCCTACACACACACCGGTCAACTTTAAACTGCAACACTAACCGCAGTACACTGCCAACTTCCTCAACTAATAGGACTGCCACTGTATCATACTACTTCTCACACCAGTGCCCTGTTACGACAAAGATGAATTTTAGATACGAATTCTCCCGAGGGGGAACACTCAACCGGCTTGTCTCCTAAACAGTTCAGTTTAAAACATAAACGAAACATGAATGCATAGTTACAGTACAGGCATTCAAAGTGTATGGCTTGGGTGGTTGACGAGGTGGGGCGAATTACCAATGCAGGTGCCATTCTACTGCACCTATTCAAGGAAGACCACTGGAGACGATGGTGCCCTTCTCCCCGCGCGCCACCCCCACACGTCTCAAGGAGAACTGACCCAGGCGGTGGTGGGCGTGGTACCCCAGCCCCACACACCTGCCACACTGCCCCGCAACGGTCACACCACAGAAGTAATAAGGTGAGGGACTACATATGCCCATTGTGACAATCTGGACAGCCACGCAGTTGGCCGACTGTAGCTGTCTTCTGCCAATTAAAAACAATTCTTAATATTACGGGAAAACTATAACATCCTTACAGCTCAGTGACACTTACTAACAAGCAATGAAAACTAATTCACAATGGTACTCCACCACCCTAAACACCAAGCAAGTGTGCTCACCGTCTCCGTACAAAAAAGACTCAAAAAGACTGTTCAAGTTTTCAGTGAAGGAGAAGCGGTTCTCCCTGGGCGACCATATACGGGACATGGTGAAGGGGTCAGTGTCTGGTGGGAGGGCATGCAGCCGACACCTTAGGGAAAATATGGACAACGAGGTGCATTATAACACAAGGATCTCGTATCGTACACCTCTCGGTTAATGAGAAGACAACACCTTCATCACGAATGACATGGGGAAAACCGTGAGAGGAAGACGAGGGTGCCAGCCACTAACGAAGGAAGACAACGTCTGTGTGGAGGGAGGGCAAGACCCAGCCCCTTGCCCAGCACCGACCATGGACTGAGGCCTTCGCCAACAGGTGCCGCCGCCGCCGCCTGTGCCACCCACCCACAACTGCCACAAGAAGTAATTGCTCCCCCTAGGACAGCAAGTTACCGCCGCCCGCTTTGTGTACAACGATTGCGCAACGACGCACGGATCACGACGAACCTTCCAATCGGAGGACACCACAGTGGGCGGACATACTACAGCGCCGACTACAGCAGCTTCCCAAAGTTGTGAACACCTTAGCTCACGGAACAAAGAGTTATAACACGGCTGGTGCCGAATAAAGGTGAGCACGCAGCACACTTGGGGTGGGTGGTTGGGGAAAGCATAACAGTCCGAGCTGCATTAGGCGTGGAAGTTTCCCTTCATGAGCAGGCCAGCTGTCCCTGGCTACTAGGTGGAGGAGTCTGCCCTCCACATTGCTTGCCCCCTCCGCCCACCAGGCTCAGAACTGTCGCCCACTAAACCATTCTCTTTAACTTTCTATCTCCTCTCGTAAACACGGAGCTTTAAGGGGAGCCGGTGTGAGCTGCTGAGCCAAACTTGCGCCAGCCAAACACATCACCATGAGAGCCATTCGTCTGCTCTACTTAACGCGTCATGGGAGTTAGCTGTGTGTGTGAACACTCTGTATGGTGGTGGTAGCAACGCGCAGGCTGGCTGGCAGGCAGGCAGGCAGGCAGGCAGGCAGGCAGGCAGGCCGGCAGGTGAGGGGTATGACAGGTGCTCGTGGCAGCAGGCTGGCGCGCGCCCACCGCACACATATGCCTCCTCCACCAACACAATAACGCCCACACGACCCACGCGACGCCTCACGCCAGCTGCCGGGCACCAGCAGGACTACGAAACCGGACAGACAGGCAACGACGACGACAGCAATGGGGGAAGAAGAAGGAGAGGAGGAGGAACAGAACAGAAGACACAAGCAACTGATGAAGAAGACATACGAGAATAAAAAAAAAAGAGGGAGGCAAAGACACAAGGAACGTGAATGAGACACAATGCGACACACACATACACTGCCATATCATCTTCAATACCCGGCAAAGCTCGGGTGTATCAGTGACCAAGTATAAGCTAACCCAGCTAAGCTTACCCAGCTAAGTTAACCCATCCCGCTAAGCCAGCTAGCAGCAGCATTTTCCACCCCGTCATGCCAGCTTGACATCCTCCAACACCCACAGTCACAAAATTACGCCACCGGTCATAGGCATAAGCCCTTATCGACCCGGTATTTTTAACGCCTTGACCAGAGTTGGGGAGGCCTGATGGGAGAACCCAGCGCTGTTGCACGGTCAGCCAAGGGTGACGTCACGAGGCAGCAAGCGGTGACGTCACGTGACGCCGCCGCGGTAGTAGCAGGAGGGTCTCCCCCCCCCCTCCCCTCCTGAAGCCTGACGTAACCCTTTCAACACTCGCCAAGGTCCGAAATGATGCAACAACATAGAACAAACGGGTCACCTTTGTCTTTTCTTTTTTTAGGGATGAAGAGCTGGCATACCCTCTGGTCACCTCAACATGTATATGAAGGCATTCTCTCTCTCTCTCTCTCTCTCTCTCTCTCTCTCCAGGATTAACGCAAGAAAAGTGCCAACGCGCGCATGATTCCGTTACGCCTTCACCATGCGATGAAAAATTCCCCATGCACGGCACCCGTGACCCGACCCATCTGGTGTCAGAGAGTGTTTTGCTGAGGCAACACCACACGTCCTGGCAACAATAATATCCACCGGACGCACACCTGAGTAACCGTTCGCCGGTGTTGTAACGCTGTCACGGCCCGGGGTGTGTGTGTGTGTGTGTGTGTGTGTGTGTACGTGTGTGTGTGTCTGTGTGCCTACTGACAGAAAAGTCACGGTCAGGTGACACTTACGAGGAAAACAGTCTCTGTTAGCGTACACATCTCCGCCTATCTTTGCAGACCACCCGCTCCTCTTTAACCTCCCAGCCATTCAGAGGAGGGAAAAAACTGCTATAAATTTTGCACGACAGAGACTCAGGCACCTGCCATGTCTCGCTGAGGGAACAAGGTTCAACAATCTCGTCTGCTCATGATTTAAAGAGCGTTGTCTTCAGATGTCTGTAAGCCACACTCCACTACAATTCTCGTATTTGTGAAGTAATCAAAACTGTATGGAGGAACTTCGACTTTGTATCCTTCTAGACCAAATTCACTTCTTCCAACTTAATTCTTTTAAAGAACTTATCCTTCTCAATCCAGTGAGCAATATCATCATACCTAGAGACTTGTTTTCTAAAGTCATATAAGCTTTACTTGAAAAAATACAATTGTGAGGCTACACGTAAGTTATAAAAAAAAAAAAAAGTTAGAGGCTTCACCTCCACTCTCATTCATCTTGATATCATCGTTCTCTGTCCCGTGAATCGGTGTTGGAACATCTCATCAATTCTCAACATTACAGTGAGACTTGTACCCATCACTCAACCATGTGTCTGAAACCCAGATTCTGTATTCATTTCCGTGGTGCCCGTCACATCACTCTCATAAAGCCACCCTACGAATATCATCTTCCGTAATATTCATTCATTTAATCACACGAGTCGTTTACCACATACCAAAATCTACGGTTTCTAAATGAAGAATGCATTCGTTTCCTGACTCTTACAGGTAATGACTCTGTCGCTTGTATTGTTCACGGATAAATTTATACCCTTTCCCCCTAAACCACTTCCAGGTAAACAGGATAACGTGTCTCTACAATAGAAAGAGAGAGAGAGGGAAAAAAATAGTAATGGGTTGTGTTATGCCTAACTCAGAACCACCTCCTCCAGCATTTCCTGGCTCCCTTTTATGTTGGAGCTGAGGAACACGAGAGCTTTCTCTTCTTTCGGTGTCATTCCGCTATTATTCATCAGAGCTTTTGTTACTTTCCACGAACACAAAACAGAATAAAACATTATTTTTCCCCCCTCTCTTTCATTTCACTACGTGCATTTCTTTATTAAATTTCTGTTTATCACTGCTATTATCAAAAGATCTAATGTGGTGATAAAGATTTTTCCTGATCCGTAAAGCTTAAAGATGATCATTCCTGTTTGGCTACAGTCCCAGTCAGAAGAGTCGAATACGAAGAAAAAAAAAATAATGTCATCTTTAAGCTGTAACAGTCATGGCGTACACTGCTAGGCAGTCAGCTGGTCTACATGCCATCAATATCCAATATACACATATAAATACATAAAACATATACGCTAACATATACGTAAACACACACACACACACGGGTTCGAATCCTGGATGTGGTAGTTGGCCTTTACTCACCCAGGTGTTCATCCTCCTCTCGGGGATTGGTCGATAAATGGGTACCTGGCTTAGGAAGAGGTATGTGTGTGTGTGTGTGACACAGTGACACACACAGACACACGTAAGAGGACGATCAGTTATAATTACGTTAGACTGGTAGCAATCCAACCGGGAGGTACCTAAGAAACTTAAAAAAAGACCTGGCGGAATGCACTAGGGTTATTCATCATATGCGACAGATCAGAGGAAGTGACGGAGAAAAAGCAGAATATGTAGTCAGCAGACAGAAAGAAGCAGGCACTAAATGGTCAAATGGACGGAGCGGCCTCGCCAGCGATGCAGCGAGGTCTGGTAACGTCAGGATTAAAGTAATGTACACAAATGATATTGGATTAGAAGTTACTGGTAAGGAGCTGGAATTCAAGGACCGTGTAAGGGAAAGCGCACTTGCTCTGTCCACAGAGGTGCATGACAGCAAGGACGGAAGGGAAACGCAGAGGAAGAAGACCACTGGTCCTCTCAGTAAAGACAAAGCTTTAGATTCCTGGAGACTATGGAAGAAGGGCCTATTCAGACGATAAATAATGGGAAGAGTAACTGTTGAAAACAACTGCATAATTGTGTTGATATTCTACAATTCTCCGAAGAATTTCGGTGATCCAGGACAAATGTACAACGATGACAATGAAGGAACAATCAGGATGGTACATGAAGCAGAGAAACATGTACTTCTCAGAGGTGGTAAAGTACTGATAACGAGGGATTTTAGTCATAATGAGGAGGACTAGGAAAATGGTAACAGGGCGTCATGGAGCCATAAGTTTGTAAAGAGTTTTTAGAGTGTATATAGGAAAATTTCATGCTCCATTTGATAAATGGATACCTGACTTGGGTCTCTCCCCGTAACATATGAATAGTAACCATAAGGATGAGAGGAAATGATGCATAATCATCGCTAGATCTTATCTTCACAGATGCTGACATAAATATTGAGGATATTGTACATGATACACCACCTGGAAATATAATTAATATGTAATGCTCAAGTTGGAATACGTGGTAAAAGAGGATGTTTAAAGAGCAGTGTTAAAACAGGACCTAATGAGGAGATATAATAGTGGAAACTAGAAAAGATCAAGTTTTTATGGAAACATACGTATACTGGGAAATGGAGTTCAGGGAAATATTCGGTGAAAACTAAAATGAAGGAGTAGGAACATGGATGCCCGTAGCCTCAAGTACAGGCGAAGGTTAAGGAAGACGGAGGAAGGGCTCAGTAATAGATTTCAAAAGGCAAAGTAGCTTCGAAATGTATTGTGACGAAGATACAGGTGACACTTCAGCCAGCCAGCATATGCAAGGTATAAGAGAGGAAGGGATAAGTATAGCAGGATAAGTAAGGAGGAACAAAGAAATTCTGAAAAGAATTCTGTGGACATGAGAATATGCAAAACTCTTCCATAAATTCATTAGGAGTAAATTTTAAATCAATAGCAAGTGATCAGGCTAAGGGATTGAGTAGAGTATTGTAGAGGATTATGTGAGGATGTATGAGAAAATGAATTATGAGTTCAAAACCGTTTTCAAAGTAGACGATACCATCTCCTAAATACCAGTGAGATGGAATGAGGAGGAGGTTTTAGAAAGCACTGAAATATCTAGAACAGACATGAGCAGATTACTATGAAAAAAAGAAATGTTGAACCACACAAGGCTCATGATCCAAATTAATTTTACTATATGAACTGAAGATGTGTGTAAATAATACTCGACAAACATCTTGAAACACTGTTCTAGGTGTCACTGGAGATGGGCAGTGCCAAGGGAGTGGAAAAGAGCAAAAGTTATACCCATCTATAAGAAAGGCAACAGGGAAGAGGCACTGAAATACATTCTTCCAGACCAGTGCGCTCTGTAAGATCCTGGAAAAGATAATCAGAAGGCAAGTCGATGACTTTCTACAGAGAAGAAATTACAACGTAGTTTCAGGAAATGAACGTCATTCGTAATGGACCTCTCAGATTTCTAGGAGAATCTACACTCTAGCTGGGTGGATCACTTGCATCTGGACTCCCAGAAAGCATTTGACACCATACCGCATGCGAAGTTGATTAAGAAGCTTAAACACCAAGCAGTATTAAGGGGGTGGGGGAGGACTCCTTTAATGGACAGAAGATTATGTTATGGCAGGGAACAAGGAAGGATGTCTGAGGAGCCTTTTCAAAGTCACCAGCGAAGTGCCGTGGGGTCCTGCTTTATGTTAACGAGTTGTCGAAAGGCAAGGCCTCCAACCTGAAAATGTTTGCATATAATGCAGAGGACACGAGGGAAGTGAAAAGTGTGGAGGACTGTATCTAGTTACAAGGGGACCTTGACACTAAAAAATCAGCCTGATAAATGGTTGATGAAGGTCAACCACAGTAAATGTAAAGTAATGAGGATAGTTCACTGCAAAAGAAGGTCTTGATATGATAATCATGTAGCAAGATATAAGTTGAAGAAATTCTTGTGTCACAAGGATTTTGAAGCAAAAATTGTGCCTAACTTGTCCCAAAAGTCCCACATTAAGAGAACAGCAAAGGAGACATAGTGTTTAGTGGCAAGTATTAGAATAGTATTCAAGTACATGGACTACGAAATATGCAACGAGTTATGCATATCTTATATTAGCCTAAAACTAGAATATGCATCTCATGTGTAGCACTGCACTTAAAGCACAAAATAATCATAAAATAGCTCCATATGAGGACATCAAAGATTATACATGAATTAAAGAGATATGAATTACAGAGAAAGGATAGAGACCTTAAATTTGCTAACGATGGACGTGAGAGGAGTGATGGGTGACCTAATTACAATCATTAACTTTGAGATCTAAGATCACATGCAGGGAAAGGAGTGAGACTAGGTAACAGGACAGAACCTCGAAGAACACCACAGCTGAAAAGGTAAAATATATAACGCTCTATCTGTGACTACTGCAAAGTAACAAGTGGAAAAAAAAACAACTATGCAATGGAGAACAGAAAGAAACAAAATAACC
Organism: Panulirus argus; assembly: GCA_038088735.1. Lineage (NCBI taxonomy): Eukaryota > Metazoa > Arthropoda > Malacostraca > Decapoda > Palinuridae > Panulirus > Panulirus argus. Next base: position 17,988 of record JAYMFT010089555.1, on the reverse strand, counting down.
AAAGGAAGGCAGATTAGAAAGCAAAGTCTTGCGCTACACCTGGCAGAGGCTTTAGAGATGTCGAAGACAACGAGAAGATATTCACCAAAATCCTTGAGAGAGAACCAGAGGACCAGTGGCTTGATAAAGTGGTAAGTTAGCTATAATAGACTGGTCAGGTAAAGATATTATATGAAGAGGACAAATTACATATAGTTTCTAGTAATGAGTTTGTTTATGGGTCATAAAGACTTAACAGCTCAAAAAGTCACGTTACCGCAATTTTCTTTTTATGCAAGCGAGCTTGATGTCCCTACGAATGACAGTTTTACTATGATTCTAATACGAAATGAAGGCGGAAAGCTTCTGGAGATGGGGAAAGTTTCCAGGCCTGATACGCTCGGTCCCTGGCGTGACAAAATATAAGAGTAAGAGGGATCAAACCACTAGGAGAGGGGGAAATTAACAATTAGGTAGGAGGAGGGAAGTAGGAACCCACACCACAGGCAAGATGACCTCCGCTATGCGGTAGGCACAGCTGGAAGCATCCCGTCGGCAAAACAGCACTGGTTTTGAGGGGAGGCTGAAGGGCGGATGGACATACCTGGAAATGAAAGATATTCGACTGTGAACTGATTTGTGTGTGAACATCACAGAAACTCGATTTCACAAGAGGCGGACAATACGACTGACAGAGTAAAACGAGCCTGAATGTCTAAGAGCCGGAATCCAAGGCTTTTGGCTGGTACTGAAGAGACTACCAGATTCAGAGATACATAAATCGTTGATAATCACAGCAATTGAACGGTAAAGAAATTTTCACCTTCCTATTAGTGGGCTATCAAACCAAACGTGTTGCAAAACTCTCTATTGCCCCCAAACACACGCAGTCATGAATAATGGTCACATTAGCCGTTTTACCATTCCACATTTCTAAAAATCTAGAACAGGAATGGTAATCACTGTTAAATGAACAGGATCCGACGAGAATAGAAGGGACAGGAAAGGGTTATTGGATATCTTCGATAATTATGTAATTAGTTTGAGAGAGAGAGAGAGAGAGAGAGAGAGAGAGAGAGAGAGAGAGAGAGAGAGAGAGAGAGAGAGAATACGAGTACTCATTATGTGGCCAAATCAATTATCACAGCGTTTGTTTATACTCTCTCAGTACTCAATATATAACCGAAACGAGCTGTTATGGACGTATGGGTGTGTCGGACGAGAAGATGTTTCTCCCTGTCTCTTGCGATACGTGGCTGATGTTTGAGTGGCACGCTTGTAATGTTCCTTTCCCTCCTCTCAGCTGTATTACTATACTATACGAAAAGCAAACTACCTTAACCCTGTATTTATTATCTTGCCTTACCCAACTTATCCACATTACAATGCAAAGCCTATAACTGTCTAACTTCCAGATACCTACCCTAACTTTTGGGCAATTTAACCAGACGGAATGTAGACTTAGCTAGCCTAATAGTGTCTGTCATGTCAATAGACAATATTATGCACTTTACCCATCTTAGACAAGCAAAGTTTAAGAATACTTAATTTGACTCTTCCTAGTAAAGGAAGAGAAGCTGTACGTTCCCGTAGCTTCACCATGCTAAACATAACAACTCACTCTTCTCAAAGAATAATCCAAAAACTTCTTTTCCACTTCTTTCTTCGGGCATTTAAGTCCGTTGTTAATACGCAGATCATCAACCAATCTGAATAAGTGAATATGAACCTTATGGAGATTACACACGAGTAGACTTTTGCGGATAAGGTAATAAGCGTCATCAGTCCTAGCCAGGAAGGGACTGGATAGCTAATCTATCCAGCATCTCTCTCGTGATTAGAGGCTTTCCATATTCTAAAAACTTTCGTCTGATCTTATGTAACTGTCGACGTTGGTGGAATTTTTGACATCTTCTTCATTTGCATACTATTATATATTTTTTCCTTTTTCTCTCATTTTGGCATCCAGAAATAGTAGCATATTTTACTCTATTTTTGCGTACATGTTTAACAAGTTAGATTAACAGCAGGAAATAATCTTACTAACGTCTGGGTGACAAGAGAGATGTACATGGCCTGGGCAGTATGTCGCAGTAAAATACTTTAGTTTTTATATAAAGTTCTCTTACATTATTCAAAATTTACTTTGTTAACCTGAAAGAAAATCTATATGTATTCTCAAAAAATGTAAGTTTATTTTTATATAATACTTCTACGTTCGCTTGTTGGAAGAAAAGAAAGATTCCACTGTACTTAAATGTTATTCTTCTGAAATTTTCGTATTACTGCCTTTTCATCCGTAATGACCCACTAAATAAGGACATCTGATATATATAAATTCCTCTCAATTTATTGGACGTTTTCTTTGATACAGCTGAAGATATGGGTAGCAGTGCTCACATGTGCGAGAGAAGTGTGTAGCATGTGGGAAGTGGACAGGTGAGAAAGGATAGCAAGTGGTGGGATGAGGAAGTTAAGTTGGTAGTGAAAGACACAAGAAAGGTATACGGACGTCAGGGTAGGAATGCAAGTGACTGAGAGATGTACAAGAGAAATCGGCAATGACGATTATCACGATAAATGTATCATATGAAGGACAAAAAAGGTACTGTAGGACCGAAAGTGAGGTGTGAAGTGAATATCCAAAACAGTAAGATTCTGGCGCTTCCTGGTGTACAGATATGTACAAGTGGCTCTGGTGCATGGTGAGGGTCCATCAAAAACCATTCCCGTGCACAGACAGGGAAGGGGCGTAGATACTCGCATACTCTCTTTGTTTTTAGTAAGATTAGAAAATCATGTATCAGAAAGACATCTTTCAAATACTCGTCCATATATTTGCACAGAGTTGACGCCATTTATTCAAAATTACTGTGGCAAATATCCATAGCTGTTCGTCTGTGAGGGAAGGAAGTTTATTATCGTTCATTTCCGACTGAGTGGGGTACTTAGAGAGAAAGAAAGAAAGAGAGAGAGAGAGAGAGAGAGAGAGAGAGAGAGAGAGAGAGAGAGAGGGGGGGGGGGGGGAACATTATACTGAAGAATCAAGGCAAGAGTAAATGCCAGATGAAGAGTATCACTTTTCTTTATGCTTATACAGTTCTTGGGGACTGCTGCAATACACCCAGATCCTTCACCTACAGTCTGGACTTCTAAATTTACAGGCGTTAAACTGTGGAACAGGCGCATTCTCACCCTACCGTAATATTCGCTATCATCAAAGTGATTTAGTCTTTCAAAATCCTATTTTAGCAATGAAGTAGGGAACAAAATCTTTTACACAAGGCTGTACCACGCGTCATGAATTTCCGTCTATCACTTTGCATCACGAACTTTTACGGAGAATCTCGGCTGCAATATTTGAAAACGTCTGTTCCAAACCAACTAGATATTCTGTCCTCTGGCGAGCCAGTCAGCCAATGGGATCATTCCAGGGATATTCATCAAGACCCAAATTATCGTGTCATATATTCTGAAATCCGGACACTAAAAAACCTCTGGCGTCGTTTGATTAGGGAATGAGATTATTCCAAGGCTTCCAATCATCCATTTTTCCGTATAACTAGATAAGGATTATTCATAATTAATCTGCTTCATTCACAAAAGCAGCTGCAGCAGCAAAAGGACGACTAGTCTGTCCACTGTGATACTCACCCACCCATTATCAACGACGGTGTTAAAGATCGTGGCTGTATATGCCTTGTGATCGCAATGCAGCATTCAGACGATGGACATTCATTATTCCTGCTAAGAGCCATACAACGCCCGGGATCAGGTAATGAAGGTGATAAAACTGATGTTCACGTACGAAAAATTGATCCGCTGATCACAGACTTCCCCAACCCATTGTGATCTCATATGGAACTCAGTGGCTCGTTTGCTTCACGTACATTTCCTCGTGATGCAGCCTCATGTTGAGATCAACAGCTGAAAGTGATCTATAAACTGTGGCCATGATCGGCATGCGATCCAACCGAGAGTTGAGGATAAGATAAAATTACTATCATGTTAATCATGTGATCCATCTTCGTTTCAAGACACCTCGAAGTCTACACACAATATATTGGCCAAGAGCTGACCGATGGAAGTCCAAACACTTGCATCCAAAAGGAACTGGATGTTATATACATCTAATGCAGTCGTATCTAGTTTCGATAAAGCTGTTTCGACATGAAAACATATTGGGGTAGATTAGTGGTCTAATAAAGTAATCCAGGCAGTGCAGAATTTTCAAAAATGGGTTATTGGATATGTATGTCTTATGATGTGATAAGAAACCAATTCGTTCTTTATACACTGTGTCATTCTGTTACTTGGAGGCCACAGAATTCAAAGATATATCCATAAGCGGTTCGCCACAGAACATCACTGACCTCGCGATTACGGCAGTGAAAGCCCACGTCATAGTTATCAACCCAGTGTAAAAATACCGAAGCTAAACGTCACAAAAAGTAGGCCTTGTGTAAGTAAGTCAGCTTTAAACATGTTCAGGAACAGTCGGTAAAGCGGGGCATCGTGCACATCCTGTGAGCAACGTAATGAAAGTCACTCTATGTTTCTTTCAATGTTACCAACATTCACGTCGATATGAAAGCAGTGAGAAAGCGGAACTACGAAGACCCGAGGATATGTGAGACTGCTAATGTTCATCATCACACACGGCTAAACCATTTTCAATGATGCTAATGGCGGTGTTCTGAGGTGTGTGTGTGTGTGTGATAGAGAGAGAGAGAGAGAGAGAGAGAGAGAGAGAGAGAGAATGCGTGTGTATGTGTATGTGTGTGTGTGTGTGTGTGTGCGTGTGTGTACTTCCGAGTCTTGTCGAAGAGACTTTGCTTTGAGGCAGGACTAGAGCGTAGCACTCACCGCAGGAAAATCCAGGGTGACGGAGAACGAGATGTATGAGTCACGTGCCGTCAGTAATTATTACGTGCAAGGCGGAGAGCTGTCTACTTGCGGGGGGGAAAAGCAGCAGCCTGTGTGTGGGTTACGCAGAAGGAAAAGACACCCCTCTTGAGAAAAGGGAGTGAATCTAGTCTAAGACCCACGCCACGCCTCCATACAGCACCTCAAAGACACTGACATCTCTTCCACGCATTTCCCAGGTGCGCCCAAGACCTCTGCCCCCTCATCCACAAACCCTATGGCACACTTCAACCCCCAGTTAGAAGTGAATGAGTGAGTATGATGATAACCTACGGTTAGTGAAGTTGGCGATGGTGACAAGAGTGCTTTCTGGGGATGAGTGACGGTGCTTGCTTTCAGTGCGTAATGACAGTCGCCAATAGACACTGGTGCGTAATGGCGGATGACTGATGAGTCAGGATGAGTAACAACACCTGGATGTTAGATGGTGGAGCCGGGCGAGACGGCTAATGTCACGGATTAGATCGTGAAGGATCTTTAATGTGCAAGGATCATTGGGAAGGAGTTATCGTGGCAGGCGTCGCGAAGGGAACTGATCATGGATTACGACCTGAAGGCAATGGCTGCAAGGAACGATTATTATGGAAGCGAGAGCTGCGGCGGGAAATGGCGGTGGCTGTTCGATGGGGCTATGGTGCTGTGTGGTGTAGCAGATCTTAACCGGAGACACTGTGATGGAAGTTTTGTTGTATGCAAAGAACAGCTAGTTGTGTTGCTGCAAGGCAGAAGTATAGTTAAGAGAGTCTGATACTTCTGTCGATCTTCCCACACCACGAGCGGTGAGTGATAGGAGAAGACGGGTAGGTGAAACCGAAAATTGGTGTTTCTCTATACTGTCTCTGTGTGAAGGGCAGGAATGGTCATGCGAGGCTCAGGAGCAAGAGAGGTCACACTACTAGACTCAGGGTTCGGGAGGAGAGCAATTCCGTGGTTGGCTCAGCGGTCCAGGGTAGGCATTTTTCTTGTGGAAGTTTGAGGGAACGGCGACGGAAACCAGCAATGAATTGCTCAACCAAGTCGACTGATTTGACTTGTGCAAAGTTTGGTCGGTAATTGAACAAGTTCCGGAAGAAAAACTTCTTATCAGACTCCAACATTTAACAATTAGGGAACTCGTATGAACATGAATTGTTGAATGAGGAAATATGTAATGTCATTAGGGTGTGGAAGTAAATGACCCAAGACAAAATTTGTAGGTTTTTATTACTATTTCTTTGTACAGTTGAGGTAGGAAGTTTTATACCCGGGAACCCCAACTCTTAACTTTTTTTTTTTAACTAAAGTTGTCTGTCTGCATAAGCAGTGGCACAATTCACTTCATTCAGCCTCACTTTTATGCTATGACTATACTTCTTGACATACGCATTTTCCAACAAGTTCGTTGCTCAACTTCTTGCTTCGACCTTTGCTTGCTCTTTCTCTGCATCTTTCAGACACCTTTTCACTGTCGGAAATGTCAAATAGATTTAGGAACTTGAAGGATGCGATCAAGTCTCCCCTTATCATTCCTTCCCACAGTGGAGTGACGTCTATAACCTTTAAACCCTCACTGCTACTCAGTTTCCTTATTTCAGGTACCATCTCTGTTGCCATCCTCTGGACCTCTTTTATTATACCTTTATGTTTCTCTAAGTAAGGTGACAAAACATGAGCAGCATCATTGAATTGTGGTTTAACAAAAATAGCAAATAGCTAACTGAACATTTTTTCTATGTACTAAAATGCAGTTGTGATGTAAATCAGCAGTACATTGCCTTCTCAATAATTATCCTGAAATGGTGTTCTGGCGAAAGGTTCGCCCAATATTGCCTTTATCATATATTATCACGTAACTCCTTACCTATTAGACTATAATTAATATTAAGGTTTTCTTTAACTGCGCCCCATCTTCTCTTCATGTGTTTGGGTTGAACTTTATCATTCATGCATCTGACCAACTCTGAAGCCTGTCTACGTCCTTTCACAAGTTGACACAGTCCTCGTCATCCCTTGCTCCTCTCACGACCTTAAAATCATTTGCTTATATATATCCAGATGTTACGTCTGTCAAATCATTTACATAGGACAAGGATAGTAACGACCCCCAGGCCAAGTCCTGCGGCACGCCAGTGGCAAACCTCAACCTTTTGCATGCCTGAGATTCCATCATCTTTTCCCGCTTCCTATGTAGGACATCGTCAAATTTCTTGCATTCCAAAATCGAGCTCACTCTTTCAAAGAACCATACCAAACTTGATATGCATGACATCTTCTGTAAACCTGTATCTCTCGCTTAAGTAGTTTCTACTCCACAAGTAATCATCCAATTGCTTTTTAATTACCTTTTCCAGTGCTTTAAAGCCCACACTTGTCAGATATACTACCACATAGTGCAGTGGAATCTCTCAATATCCTTTCTTAAAGATAGACTCGATATTAGTTCAGATGCTTTCCTTTAGCCATATACCTTCATCCAACTTTTTTCTAACGTTTCACGCTGCCAGTCACGAGTTCTTTGTGCACACCTTGGGAAAGTATGGTGAAACTTCATCAAGGACCATGAGTTACATGGATCTAGGCCCAACAGCGGCTTGTTCACATCTTTTCTATGTAAATCAGTGATTATCAAGTCCTCCTCTCCATCCCGTCATACTGGTTTGGGTTACAGTGTCCTCCACGGTGAAAACGCTTCTGACTGAACCTGTCATTCAATTCCTCGTGCATTTTCTCAGTTTCCCTTCCTCCCCCTTTTCTTCTGTGAATCTCTCAGCCTGATTAGCTGGTCTTTGCCCAACAATCTATTATTGATAAATCTATTAAATGGTTTTGGATTTTCCGTTCACCTTGATCGTAATATAGTTTTTCAAAGTTTCTCTGTTCCTTCCTATCTTGCCATACTCAGTCCTCGCTCTTACACTAGTCACATGATAGCTGTCTACTGTGGCACTTGTGTCTACTATACATATGACATCCGTATGCTCTTTCGCAATTTAACATCTTTCTTCATACTACATCTTCCTCCATTCTAATCTTCCCCCTCTATTCACCGCCAAAGTTACGATTGTTCAAACCCCTTTACTAAAGGTTTTACAATGCTTTCATTACATTCGCTTTATGTTCCCGAAGAAACTGTGTATCTGTGCAGTTTCTTGAGTCATTTTTCATTTTTTGATTTCTGTACTTTCTCCTCACTAACTACGCAGTCAACTTTAAGCAATGCATGATCACTACTTTCATGTGGTGTATCGTATATTATGCGGAGAGATAAGATCTATAGTAGAGAGAGTATCGGTTCCTCCAACTCCACTGTGCTCTATAATTAAAATCCTGCGTTACAGGAACTTCATCATCTCTACGAAGTACGTGTGTCGCTTCTTCTTATACCCTCATGACTGAGTACCGATGATTTTCATTAAACTGTTCTTCTGCTTTAGTAACTTTTGATTAAGTCGCGTTTCTGGAATATGACTAATGATTAGTTACTATTATGTGAAGACGCCTTGTGTCCATGTTGCAGACGAATACAGACATTTTACCGGGATACTTCAGAAGGGTTGATTAATCAATGATGCTTACTACAAGAGAAATGAGAATGAAAAATATATAAATGGAATGAAACAATGAGAATCAATGGCATGGGTGAGAGATCTTGGGAAAAAGGCTTGGATAGGCTACTGAAGAAGACATGGACTATCAGGAAATGAAGAAAGAAGTGTAGTAGGGGTTGTAAACGCAACTGGAGAGACTGAACCACCAACGTCGCTGCCTCTCTGTCAACCTCAACGTTACTCACAATGATAAACATTCACTTCGAGTGAAAAATAGTCTACTATTAAACCATCGTCTGTCGTATCTATGGAGCCATAACCTGATAATGGTGTCTCCCAACATACCCGTGAGGCTACCAGTTGTAAGGGTTAATCCCCCTCCTGTTGCTTTGCTACTTAAATCTCCCGGTTTCCAACCTAAGCTAAATTCCCAGATTTTGCGCAAATATGGTATCTCAACCTCCCGCACTGCACAAATGTCACCCTGTATACCGTAGGATTGTAAACATAACGCCGTGTGTACATTGGAAATATGGCTTCAGTTCCTCAGAGAAGTAAATGTTTTTAACTCCAGGTTTCATAAATGAATACAGAACGTTATTTCCATTCACTGGGCAAAACAGTACGTTATTTACCGTGTTTCTACACTATATACAACATTCATTTTTCCTTTCTCACGGAAGAGGTAACAAGCAAATGATATATAATGAACGTGATCGGCATAAACGACTGACAGACACTAAGGATGACGAAATCGCACTGATTTCTCTTACTAAAATACAAAGGAAAAAAATATCTCCTTCTAGCATGAAATATAAAGACTTGTTTCCATATTTTGCTACCCAACCTAATTGAAACCTCAGGTTGGCAGATCATCTTTCAAAATTTGTGTAACCGTCTCTGCGCACTGCTAATAGAGAGAAATTTTACATAAGCAGGATGAAAACGACTATGATCGTGAAAAATGCACTATCACAGCATGTTCAGAAACCACTTGTCAAGTATCATAATAACACCAAACTAGTGTAGTGTAGATTGTGTGGTCTATAATTCAATATCACAAGGCTGCACGATTACCCAGATGTCGTAACACTGATGCGACAATATACAGTGAAAAAATCTTCGTAAGGGTAATACTCTCAACATATCCATGTCAACTACAAACCAAATCCCGATATCTTGGTTCCTAAGGAAAAGCAGCAGTATATCCTCCCCTCACTTTCGTCACTGTATAACCTTAACCACTTACAAGAGCCTCATGTATCCACTCTGAACAACGCCTCTATCCCCGTGACCAGTGCTATAAACTGACACTAACTCCATCTAAACGACTCTAAGTCTTCTTCATGTATCCATTAAAGGGTTTTATTGGCAGTCTTTCTAGACACCCTCTCATTTTCTTTTCTACGGGACAGGAAAATATAGTTTCCTCTACCAAAGGGTAGTTGATGGCGCTCCTGTTGTTCTACTCGGCAGCCCTGACCTTCTTTATAAGATTTACGGGCTTTTCTCCGTTTCAAATCCCAGTCACACTCACCCCCCTTAAAATGATGGTTGATACAACATATCAGTTAATCTATCAAAGGACTTCCTTCCTTTATTATTCCTCTTTACTTTTAGTTTACTAATTATCATTCTAATTACTTAAGACAAACAATATCATTTTAAGCTGAGAGTACTAGCCTCGTCCACCTGCATTAGAACTCTGGATAAGAAAAGTGAAAGGAATCACTTCTCTCTTCTTTCAATTTTCTTTTCCATATATCCACCGCTGCCCTAAGGACAGTCTGACTCACACTCTCATGCTATAAATCATTCTTCAGTCATCATTATACCGCAGCTTTCTGGCTCAAATTTCTTTGCTCCGTTTTCATTTCTTTTTGTTAAAACCTTTCCAAATGTGAGTTTTCTACTTTCCCCCCAGTGTGTATACCTGCTGAGGCAACCCCTATTCTCTTTACAAGTACTCCTCTCTACCACACTGCAAGCGACAAAAGATTGACTTTACGTCTGTAACGTTCAAGCGGATTCTCCATCAATATCTTGAGCGCTGCTGTCATGAGTGCGTGTGGAGACGTGGGGCATTCAGAGCGATCACGAAAGATTCAGTATACGACATCGTGGTTGCGCAAAGATTTCATATTTCATTAAAAAGAAGTTCGATTAAATTGAATTTTTTAGCTTGACCCTCCACCAATAAATTATGATTTGACCTCTCGACAACTAGCTAAGGGATGTATAATTGCCAGGTGTCAACGACAGTCGACAGCTCCTCTACAGGTTTTCAAAAGCCCTGGGCAAGAGCCTCACATGGCCTCCACTGAAGCTGGACTTCTTCGACTGTGGGAGGAGAAATCAGCGGGAGTTGAACGCGGTCACTTCACAAGCGCACCAGCTACCACACATGGCTTAACAGAGAACACCAATAAGGTAGATGTTTCAGAAGACCGGTGTTTCTATTTGCTCTTTTGGCGTGTATAAAGCGAAAATGTTTGCTGCGAAAAATGAAATGGGAAAATTTCTTGTGTTCAGTGGGTGTATACATCATTACTACCCGGAATCGTACCGATTGTTTGCGCAAGACGTAATTTCATCCTGGGCAGAGACGTGGTAAACCTGACTACATTGGTGTCTGGTGGTGATGTGATCATCAGTACAAATTAGTTCAAATAGCAATAGTCCACTGGGTCCTTTGGAGGCTAAAGTGACAATATGATCCTTTGCTGATAAACTGTACAACTAGATCCCGATTAGTTTTGCGATGAATGAACCTAAGCGAGTCGACCTAATTCTGGTATATTGAGATGTTCATACTTCTGGTCAGACTTAATGGAACCCACCAAGTAAGTTGTTTTGAGTTGAATTCGCTGCTAACGGTGAGTAAGAGGTGCGTGCTATACCAAAGCGAACTAGGATGCCTAGCTCGCTCTAGTGTAGCAGCCGCCGCCGTTGAACATGCCAGGATAGACTTCAAAAACAGCTTTCTGGATTGCAATTGACAGAGTCTAAATATTGGAGTCTAATGTTTAAAAAACGTGGGAGATTTGATATTCTCCTTCATTGAAAATGACACAATGCATTACAAAATGTTTATGAATTGTCTTACAATCTATCATACAAACAGAAAACAAACGGGAAATAGTTTAAGGGTAATTTGAAGGAGTTCTCACCAGCGATGGAAATCTAAAGCGACAAGATTCCTTAATTTCACTCTAGTTGTTCTTGTGGATGATCATGGATCAGTAATTACAAGGAGACGACGACGCCTTACCTTGCTATTCTGACCCATGCTGTGTGTTACAGATAAAAATTAAAACTGATCATTAGAATGTATAGTCATGTATGTATCTTTACGAAAATACTTCCTTGATGAGGACTACTGAAATATCAAAAAAGAAAATATTGTTATGTGTATTTGCATGTGTTTATCAATGTAACGTATTCTGTTACATACATCCAAACAAACACAAACATTAAAACACAATCGAACACACACACACACACAGTGGCTTACGCATAAGCAAATGCACATAAACATATCGAACTGTGTTGGATGATCCTGCCTATAGCCCTCCTGACAATACCACTGACCTAACAGTACACTGTGACCTAAACCGTACTCATCAGTAAGGTTAAGCGCTTAGTCTTTATCAGCACCGTATTATCAGCCCAGATTTACCGTCCTGTTGGACTTGAGATTCTTGACTTCCAAAGGCTCTACAGTGCTATGATGGATCACATAAAAATGAAACACTAGAAGAGAGAGAGAGAGAGAGAGAGAGAGAGAGAGAGAGAGAGAGAGAGAGAGAGAGAGAAGGAATACTTTGTGATTTCACATAGTCTTCTTTCTTCAATTGGAAATTTAGACTGCCTTTACTTTCCGAGGAAACCGAGAGCTAAGGGTTTTTGAGAGCGTGTCGTGGAGGTGGGAGCAAGCCTGTCGTGAAGGAGTGGAAAACTTGTCGTGGAGAAGGGAGTGAGCTTACTGCATAGCAGCGAGTAAGCTTGTCGCGGAGGAGTAGCGACTTGGTCGTGGAGGAAACGAAATTAAATTCGTTTTGCTCTACGAACTGGCAGCCACAGGCGCTGCCCCCATGTAATTTTCAATATAGCATGTTCGTTAAGTTTCAAGCTGCTCCCGTAATTTCACTCGGTTATGTGGTGACATGTGGTAAATAAACCTCGCCAAAGCTCTGAAATGATGGTTTATTTATACTCGTGTTGCATCTAAGTTTCAAGTTGCTTCCGTAATTTCACTAGGTTATGTGGTGACATGTGGTAAATAAATCTCGCCAAGGCTTTGAAATAATGGTTTATTTATACTCGTGTTGCATCTAAGTTTCAAGTTGCTTCCGTAATTTCACTCGGTTATGTGGTGACATGTGGTAAATAAATCTCGCCACAGTTTCGAAATAATGACTTTTTGTACCCGTGTTGCATCCGCAGTGATCCATCAACCACAATCCATACAAGGTTGGTATCCTATATACCACATTCTGACAGGCAGTATATCCTTGAAGACGCACGCTATGATGTCGTGTGTCATTTAGCCTCGCGTTATCCTACCTTCCAATACCATCTGCTGCCATATCCGTCCAGGCATTCATAAGGCAACAGTTTAATCTGCTTTCAGTTCTCATCTACATCATGCACCCATCCACGGCAAAGATCTCATTTATTTCTTTTTTTTTTAGCCATATCAACCAGTAGTGACACATCTCTTGTACGAGGTCCAGTTCTACTGATGAAGTAGAACATTCTGTAGCATGATACTGACAAACAAGAACACAGATATTACAATGTCAGCATTAAACGCAATAAGGTAAATAAAACGGCACGGTTCCCTAAACGGTATTATACATCTAAGAAGACTGAAAGTAAGCAAAAATGAGAGAGTTAAGCCCTTGACTGCTCTTTTCAATGTGTCGCTCGCTATAGTGAAAAAAAAATTTCCACAGGACTGGAAGTTTCCTAATGCAACACCGATATTCACACGGAAATCATCGACTAATTAGCATGACGTCCGCAGCTGGCAGACTCGTGCAAAACATAATTCGAAACATGATTGCAAATTGTTTTCATGATTACCGCTTAATCAACGATTCGCCACATGGTTTTCGATATCGGTGAGGCGATGAATGCGCCTGATATCTTTTATGACACAGGAACATGTATTGTGAAAGTGAAGCGGTTGATACTATTCATCTAGATTTTTTTCAGAAATAATTACAGAAAAAAGTCACAGATTCTGATTTACAAGCGAGATCTGAGAGGAAGGGTAAAGATGCCCCCTCTGTGGACAGAAGTGGTCACGTAGCTTGTTAAGAACTAGTAAGAGATCGATTCATTGCTGGCAGGCGAACAATACGGGAAATTCTGGAAGAAAACCCATTTGTCATTAAAGTGTTCCATGGTTGTTCCTGCACCTGACGCCGTTAACACTCGGGTCAAGACAAAAACGTTTGGTCCAAACACCAGCAGCAGCGTAGCGAACTTCCTGGACAGGCTTACTACAGGGTATGACTTTAACCCTATAGAAAATCTCTGGGCCTTAATTTGTCCAGTATGGGAGACGAACCGTAGCTAATAGGTTATTGCAATCAAGGCACGAGTGGTGTAGCAAACCACGTGAAGAGTAAACAAGGCACAAGTGGTGCAGCAAAGCATGTCAACTACATTTCATTTCCAGAACAACCTTTATCTTTCATACCTATTTAGTATGGGCCCATGACTCGCATGCATATAGCATCATCGGAACTCCTACACCATCAGACGTATCCATCTTTGCCTTTAAAGACAGTGACCTCTCTTTTACCCTCACTCCTTAACGCACCTACGATCCTTGCCTCCTCATCGACAATATGGCTCTCTTCAGCACCCATGGCTCCATCCTCTGCCGTGTCCACTTCCAGGTATCTAAAATTCCCACATCGTCCAGTCCAGATTCCCTCCAATCGAACCTTCTCTTTCCCTCTGCTAAACCTCGTTACTCTACTTTTATTCACACACTCTCCAAAACTCAAACGCTAGCTAGCGTCTGCAGTCTTTCACTCGACTCTTCCCCCAAGAAACTAACTCATCTCCCGGCCTTCCTATTCCCCAGATACTGAAAACCCGCCCCTCTCTTCAAAACTCTTACATTTACATCCCTTACCACCCCATCTATAAACAGATTAAACAGTCACGGTGACATCAAACACCCTTGAAGCATACCCATCTTCACCTGGAGCAACTCACCGCCTTCCCTTCAACTCGCGCACACGCTTTACTCTCTCGATAAAAATTTCTCACTGCTGCTAACAGCTTCCCTCCTACGTAAAATCTACCAAGGATGGGTACAATGAAATTCCTGGAAATAACAGTGAAAGGATATCAAGCTATGCCTATAAGCAGAACGGCATATTCAATCGCGCGAGCGCGTACACACACACACGCACGGGCACACCTACACACACACACACACACACACACATTAAATGGTACTAAATGCAGCGTGGGTGGAAATTATGCAAATGCTAACACAGTTATAAATGATGAAATGCCTGTAATTACCAGTGTGATGCCGAATGTCAAAGTAGTGACTGCGGAATAAACTATTTATATCGTACATGTTAATTGCAGCGTTGATTATGAAAATATGTGTTGATAATAGCCACGATGATTATGAATACAATCGTATGATAACCATAAGAATTAACTTGAATATTACGATAACGGTGATGATAATAATGACGTAAAAATGATGACCATTCTATGATGAAAGATTTGCTTCATTAGTAATGATAATTGCTGAAAGATAATGAGTGATAATGATTCCCATCTATACAGTTAAAGGTAACTGGCCCAGTTGCTGATGTGACTGGAGCCACTGTAGGTTCAGCAGAGGTAGCCGTGGTGAGGCCAACTGCTACTGCTGCAGCTCCAGCTACTTGCTACAGCAGGGTCAGCTCCTAATGGTACTGTTATTGCCGTAGACCCGGCTACTGCTGTTCCTACAATCGTTGTAGCCTCAACCGCTGCTGTATCGTAGATCCAGTTAATGCCATTACTGGAACTGCTTATATTGCATGACTGAGGAAACTGGAGGCGATTTAAGCCAAGCTGCTGATGTTAGTGGAACTGCTGTAAGCCTCGCTGCTGATGTCACTGCTGCTGTCATAATCCCAGCTGCTGATGTCACTGCAGCTGCTCGAGACCCACCTGCTGATGTCACTGCAGCTGCTCGAGACCCAACTGCTGATGTTAACTAGGACTGCTATAGGCTCGGTAGCATACGCTAACGTAGGTGTTTACGGTCAGGCATTTGGTGCTGCGAAGAGACGCTTGGCTCCAGCCACTGATGTTCCTTCCTGAAGCTGGTTCATCTGTGTAGGATCCTGCTGCAGAGGTGCCCATCGACATGCAACAAGAGCTGTTGAAGGTCTTGCTACTTATTACGTATGTACATGGCTGAGATCGGACGTCAGAGGAAGGAGATGAATACGGGAGCGGGTCATTAACCTTAGATGGATACTAAATAGGACGGCTACGAATCGGGTCATTAACCTCAGAGAGGGAGACGAATAGGGTGGCTGAGGGTCAGTTCATTACCCGTAAGGGTCGTAAACACGGTAGCTGGGAGGGAGGGAACTAGGTCATTGCCACCTCTGGTGTATTTGACCTTTTGGTGACACAATCACCATAATGGTAGTTAGCTAACTATGCTTTAAAAAGCTTTATAAAAGTTTACTGATGTTATTTCTAGAGAAAAGAAAGTACATTACCTTCTTTTTGATGTCATATACTGAATGGGGCGAACCTACGTGGGGGCTGGGCTACGAATCAATCACTAGAAATGAGAGAGAGAGAGAGAGAGAGAGAGAGAGAGAGAGAGAGAGAGAGAGAGTACTTAATTTTAGGTACTTACTACGAGATTCTGCCAAACGGCAAGGCCAGCGCGTTGCGCTCACCACAGGAACGTCTAGAATTATGAAAAATGAGTAATATGAGTTAAGTGTTGTTAGGTGTTATTGTGAGATGGCAAGACTGTGCCTTTGCGGATTGAATGCTAGCATTCCAAGTGTGGGGGACACAGAAAGGAAAGACAGCTACCTGTGCCAAAGGAGAGAAACTTGACAGCCTCTGAAGTGCTGGTTCATTGCACTGCGCAAGAGAGTAGTTCGTACTTAGTACTTAGAGTACTCTCGACGACATCTTGCCAAAAGGCTGGGCCAACTAGACGCCGGAAGGAAATCTAGAGTTACGAAGAACGAGTCGTATGAGTTACGTGTTGTCAGGTGTTGTGTGGTGAGATCGAGAGTACTGTATGTTTGTGGAGCGAATGCCAGGAGCCCACGCGTGGGTGCGGCAGAAAGAAAACACAACAACGTGGACCACAAAGGGAGTGATTCTTAACAGCCACTGAAGCCCTCTCATCTACGAACAGCAGTTGCCTCGCCTCCCAACTTCCTATACCCGAAGATGCAGCAGACTCGCCCCCTCGCTCTAAGACCCTCGCATTCACTACCTCACCGCTCCTTCCATCAGCAAATCAAACAACCACGATGACATCACACGTCTTTGACACACTCATCTTCACCGGGAGCTGCTACACCTCCTTCCGTCTTCTACACATGCCTTACTTTGCTGATGAAACCTCACCTACTTTCCCATTTACCCCGTGTATTCGTGGCGCCTTCAACATGGCTCTCTGTCAACCTCGTCGTCATATGCTTTCCCCTGATCTATGAATGCCACATACAGTTCACTCGTCCTCCAAGTACTTCTCACACAAACTCTTCAAAGCGAACGCCCGGCCAACACATCCTTTCCCTCTCCCAAAGGAAATAAAGAAACACGGTTTCTAAACCGTTTCACAACTTCCGTAAGCCTCTTATAAGGGGGGGATTTCCTACGTGGTGTCTTTAAACTGATTGCTTCGGAGCTTCGGGTAGTCAGCGTTCGAGACAGTATCTCCACAGTCATCAGTATGAAGTTATTGCCTGGCGAGGCCTCCATAACAGGCTTATCGGAACTGCTGTACCTGTCTGTTATAGAGCATTTTATTCATTAAATATATCTCTCTGAACAGCAACCAAATTCCTGGAATTCACGTGTTTCTCAATCTAATGTTCTTTTTTTCTTGTTGGGAGATGCGGCACGGGCAACTGAATGCCCTAACGCGCGCTCCTCTCTCTTTCTCTATGTATTTGGGATACATATAAACTTTCTTCCCAAGAAGTCTCTTCTATCTTCTAAGGAACTCCCGCAGCGGGACCATAGATCGTAAGGTATCGTGTATGATGTGTGTACCTGTATGTAAACAAGAGCCCAGAACAACTGTGCAGTAAGCGTCCGGTGTCTACATTGTGGTAGCTACATCGTGGGCATGAAGGGTCCTGGGATGTGATGAATCGGTGTTTGCGATGTTGTAAGGGATGGGCGATGTCCAGAGTGTGTACGAGGGAGTGTGACTTGTGGCTATTGGTTCATATGTGGGTGTGTGCCTTCCTCGGTAGGTGTTAAGACTGAGTCGGGAGGGCATTTGTGTGGTGTTTGTCGCATTAGTTCGGTATAT
>JAYMFT010089544.1:0-14066 GCA_038088735.1 Panulirus argus | reverse complement strand
CTAGCTGTCATGTGTTATGCACTGAAACCACAGCTCCCTTTCCACATCCAGGCCCCACAGACCTTTCCGTGGTTTACACCGGCCGCTTCACATGCCCTGGTTCAGTCCACTGCCGGCGCGTCGACTTCTTTATACCATGCTGTTCCAATTCACTTTATCCCTTGCACGCCTTTCAACGTCCTGCATGTTAAAGCATCTATCACTTAAAATCCCTTTCCCTCCATCCTTCCACCTCGAATTTGGTCTCCCGCTTCTCCTTGTTCCCTCCACATCTGAAACATATATCCTCTTTGTCAACCTTTCCTCACTCATTCATTCCACATGTCCAAACCACTTCAACACACTCTCCTCTGCTCTCTCAACCACACTCTTTTTATTACCACACATCTCTCCCTTATGTTACTTACTCGATCAAACCATCTCACACCACATATTTTTCCTTAAACACTTCATTTACCCCACATTTCTCTTTTCCTTATGTTACTTACTCAATCAAACAATCTCACACCACATATTTTCCCTAAACATTTCATTTCCAAGACAACATACATAAATTTAAAAAGTGGTATGATAGAGAATGCTGTAGAGATGGGGCCCAACAAGTTTAAAACTCCTTCCCTTTACAGTGCAAGAAGATAATGACACACACACAAGTGCATGTTAGACCTCATTGAACTGCATACTGAAATTCAGGATTTTATAGGATCCATTCCAGCTGGCCTGTTGTGTATAATTAAGGGGACAGGGCGGAAGCAAAGTTGAAGGAAGCCCCTGAATAATATATCATTTGGAATTGAATCTGATTTACCAGTCTTGGGGATTTGGTAAAAGTAAGATGTGAAATGTCAAATTCATATTGTGAGTGATTGTCATGGAAAGAGTGAGCAAATGTGCCTAAAGAATTAGTATGGAAAAGAGCAGTTGAGAACAAAGATAGATGGCATAATATTTACAGCCAGAGGCAACAAAAACAGACAAGCTAAACACCAAGATGAATGCAGATTTGAATCAAATATTGAAGGAACAGCATAAACCTAAACAGTTTTATTGTCAAATGTGATATTTTCTATGCATAGAAGCAGTTACCAAGTGAGACTATTCCAGGATATATGGCAGTAATTGAATGCATGGCACAGAAATGTTAGTTTGAGATTTACCATGATGACTTGGTGAGAAAAAATTAGCTATGGGTATATTAAATGTTAAAGTAAAGTTAAGAATGTTAGAGGGCAAGAGTATCTGAAGTGGATCTCCACAGTCCTCCATCATGCAACAGTAACTCAAGAAGTTGCCACTCATTCAGGGGATTCACAGGTTTTCTCGAAGAGGACTCTGAGCACCCAGCACTTTTAATGTGTCAAGCAACGCAGTGGTACCTGGGCTCAACTGCTGAAGGAGACAGCTTCAAACAAGTACCAGCCATTGCCTTGCTACAGGTGTGGGAAAAATACACAAGCATTGGAATTGTGAGTTCAAGTCTACAACATATTACTGTTGAAATAAGAAGGGACGTACTGCTCTTTTGTGCTGCCAAGGGAGCAGTGTAGCTGGGAAGCCAGGAGGTTAGCCAGATTCTTGTTTCAAGAGATAAACATATGCAGGAGCATTCACCATATCAGCACTGTTGGGCTTTCAGATGGTAATGAAAGTGAGAATGACATGGAGCTCTTACACCTTTATAATGTGAAAAATAGCAAAGTGGATAATTATGTGTTAAATGTGAATAAAGTAAATTCACTGGTTACCATAAATTTTTTCATTGATTTACAGGAACTGAAATTTGAGGTTGATATTGGTGCTGAGTTTACACTAATGCCAAATAAAGTTTTTAAGAGTTTTATACCATTTGTAAACATGAAATGCGCTGATTTTTTTTTTTTTTTTTTTTTTTTTTTTTTCCCCAAAGCTACAGTCATGGACAAAAGTCTTCTTCAAGGATGGGCCTTAATTGAAATATAGAGTAATTATGAAACAGAAAAAGAAAAGAGAAGGGAAAGTATTTACAAATTTTGGAGTAAGTGAAAAACCTCTTTTGAAATGTGCCAGGTCATAGTTATTGGGAAAGACCTGAGAAGGTAGAGAGTTCCAAAGTTTCAACATGTATGGAAAGAAGCAGGTATCAAAACAGCCCACCCTTAAGTTGCCGATGGCCACACGTTAATCATGTGATGCAGCAGCTTTCCGAGTATTGCATGGTTTAGCTAGTGGTGTGGGCACATGAGCAGCCAGCTCTTGTGAACAAAAACCAAAATAATACCAATAAAAGAGGGAAAATGAACCAAAATTGTGGCATAGGACAAGGGGGTCACATTTGGATGTTAGCCTGGGACAGTTTTAAGTCTGACTGCTCTCGATTCAACTTTGTCAAGTAAGGATGCAGAGCTAGAACCACCCCAAATGTGTGAGTCATACCCCATACAAGGATGAGTCAGTCACCTTGAATAAACAAAGCAACTGTTCAGAATAAAAGAAGTTTTAACATCAAAACAGGACTCCCAGTTTCTTAGAGACACACTTATCTATTCCTGTAATGTGGGGTTTCCAAGAAAGAGTGGATGTTACAGTAATACCAAGTATGTTCATTGATTTTAGAGGTGGAATTACAGAACTGTTAAAGGTGAGATGAGAGTTGTGAGGAGTTTTCGATAGAGAGATCGGTAGAAACTTGGTCTTGGAGGCATTACACTTAACAAGATTTTATGTACTCCACTGAGATATCCTGGCCAAGTCTGAGTTTATTGAGGAACCTCTGTCAAGGTGAGATGCAGATTGAGTGAGAGAAGAGGGAGAAGAATTGAAGGATGTGGATGAATGCAGTGTTGAGTCATTAGCATATGAGTGCATTTGCATTATTTGTGGTGGAGAGGAAATCGTTGAAAAAAAGGAGAAAATGTTTTAGGGATAGTATAGACCCTTGAGGGGTACTGCTGTTGATGGAGAAAAGGGAAGAAGCTGATCCATCAACAGCCACACAGATAGATCAGCCAGAAAGGAAGCTTGATATGAAGGAACAAATTGAGGGAGGGAAGCTTAGAGATGAGACCCCAATGTCACACCCTGTCAAAAGCCTTAGATATGTCAAGGGCAACTAGACATGACTGGCCAAAATCTTTCAGGGATGATGACTAGACATTAGTAAGATAGCAAAGAATATCATCAGTGGATCTCACCCTATGGAAACCATACTTAAGATCAGAGAGAAGACTGCGATTTTCAAGGTGTTTAAGGATATGTGAGTTGAGGAGGGATTCAAAGACTAGAAATGGTAGATGTCAGAGCAATAAGATGATAGTTAGAGTGGTCAGAATGTTCATTCTTCATAGGGCTGGGATGTATCAATGCATGCTTCAAAGGAACAGGAAACATTTTGGATTTTAAACAAACGGAACAGACGAGCAAGCACTGGTGCAAGCTGAGAGGCACACTTTTTCAGTACTCAGGGATGGATGCCATCAGGACCATAAGCCTTGCTTTTGTCCAGAGAGAGAAGCACTTTTCGAACAATCCAAAAAGAGAGTATGGGATGGGGCATAGGATTAGTAAGAGGAGCAGCAGAGGATGAAGGAATGTTATAGTCATCTAAAGTGGAGTTAGAGGAAAAATGGGAACCATAGAAAGTTGCTACATCTACGAGAGAGACAGCTATAGTACTGTTAGAACGGGAAAGTGGAGGAAAGGTAGAGTGACAGAAGTTGTAAGAGAGCCCTTAGCTAAAGACTGGAAAGACCTATCAGTGGATGATGAGAAGAGTTTATCTCACTTCCTTTGAATAAAGGAACGCTTTGCCTCATGGATAACGTGCTTGTAGTGATTATGGGTAGTGATAAAAGCTGAATGGAAGCCAGAGGAACGTGAGTTTTTCCAAGCCCAGTATGTCTGATCCATTGCCTGAATGGCCTCAGAATAGGAATGGTTGAACCATGGATTGCATGAAGAGGTCTTCTTGAAGGAAGGGATAAATGCTTCAATTCTCGCAAGAATAACCTCTACTGTGCGTTTGGTGGAGACAGAAGCATCAACACAAAAGAAAGTCAGAAAATATGTTATGTAAGTTATTTCAGTAAGCTTTGTTGAGGTGCCAGTATTTATGTTTAGAAGGGGCTGCTGGAGGGAGAGGTACCATTAGAATAGATACATTTATGAGAGTAAATGTTTTAACTGGTCATCAAAATAAGCTGATAGGTAAGGCAGTGGTTACCGAGTAAATGACAAGGCATAAAAGTGCTGTGCTGAAATAGTTAGATTATGAAGATACTAATTTATTGTTAGACCGTCCCTGTATGAAAGAGTTAGACCTAGTGAAATGGAAAGTGTCATAAGGAAGGTGGCATACAAAAGATGTTCCCAAAATATTGTTACTTGTAGGGAGATATTTTCTTTATGTCTTTTAGATTTTCGAAACTCTCCAGGACATTTGAAGGATTTGAAGGCCAAGATTTACCTAAAGGAAGATGCACCTCCTAAGTTCCACAAAGCTAAAGGATTCCTTTTGCACTACAAGTTGCTATGATTTGTGAAATTTAGTTCCTGGGAGATGATGGTACCTTGGAATGTATGGAATTCATCAGTTGGGCAGCTCCTTTGGTATGTATACCCAAGGGCTGATGGCTCTGTTGGACCTAGTTCAAGCTTACCATCAAGTTGAAGTGGACAAGGACTGCTGATATCTGAATGTGAACACTCCATGGAGACTGATAATGTTCACCCATATACCGTATGGTATCTTGACTGGCAAGTTCTGCAAATATACCTGGATGATGCGGTGATCATGGGACACATGGCAAGTGAACAATAGAAGAATCTGGAGTTTATGCTGTTGAGACTGAGAATATGGACTACAGCTAAAGAAAGAGAAGTGTGCATTTTCCCATGATTGTGGTCTTAACAAGGGACACTATATTGATGGTACGTGTTTACATAGGTATCCTGCCTGCTGGCCAGCGACCTGGTCCACCAGCATAGGACCAAACTGGACTGTGGGAGAAGGCACTCAAAGATTTTACTAGGTATTCACGTAGTTGAAGGCAAAAAGAAGATTCCAGCTCAGCAAGATATTGTTTAACTGAAATATTTCCTGGGCCTCTTAAATTACTGCTTCCATGAAGAACACAAATACCAGGGTAATTATACAAGTTAGTGCAGAAAGATCAACCATGATTGTGGTCAGAAGAATGCCAGGGAGCATTTAACAAGGTTAAGGTTTTAACTTCAGACCAGTGTCTTACTCATTGTAACCTTAAAAAGCCTATCGTCCTTGCTTGTGATGCTAGTTCCTGGTATGGGGCCATATAGCATGGAAAAACCTGTAGCTTTTGCATACAGAACATTAAATGTGGTGGAGAAACAGTTCAGCCAGGTAGGAAAAGAAGCCTTAGGGATTGTTTTGAGAGTACCTAAGTAATAGCAGCATCTTCTGGACAGGAAGTTCCTGTTACAGACTAATCACAAGCCTTTATGCAAGATTTTTGGGCTGAAGACAGGATTCCCAGCACTAGCAGCAGCAAGGATCTGGTGCTGGGCACTATCTCTGTGAGCATATGATTATGACATCTGCAAAAGATTAGAAAAGCCTTCAAATGCCAATGCCCTTTCTAAGAGTGCTAGAGAGATATACAAGTTGCTAACACTTAAGGTGTTTTTTCTTACATAAACTCTTAGTCACAGCCACTGAGGTGGCAGACCAAACATGGACATTGGCTAGGGTTCTGAACTTTACCCTGTATTGTTGGCTAGAGCACAAGCAGGATCAGGATACAACAACTGGAGCTCTCAACAGAAGTTGGATGTCTTCAGTACGGTTTAAGAGTGGTTATTCCTCCACTGTTACAAAACAGGGTTCTAGATGAACTCCAGGAAGGACATCTTGGGGTGATGCACAAGAAGAGTTTGGCAAGAAACTATGGCAGGCGGTTTAACTTAGATGGTTACATAGAATTTAAGGTTGCTGAGTGTTTTGCTTGTTGTTTGCACCAAAATGCACCCCTCTCAGCACCACTCCATCATTTGTCATGGGCTATCAGAGTATTTTAATGCATTCATGTGGACTGTGCTGAGCACAAGGGAAAGACATTTTCACTTTTAATTGGTGTGCATGCCAGGCAGCCAGGGGTGATCCAGACTGCTGATAGCACACTAGAAAAGACATTATCTGCATTTACTGCGGTGTTTGCTACTCTGTGTCTTTCAGAAGCAGCAGTGACAGCTAATTTTGCAACATTCATATCTGCAGAATTTTGAAGCTTCCTGGAGAGAATTAGTGTAAATCACAACTGAATTTCTCCATTTCATTCAGCATCAAGGACGCGAGTTGAGTAAAGTGTGCTTGCTTTGAAACAGGTGTTTAAGAAACTAATGCACCAGCCACTCCCTGAGAGATAAGGTGACAAATTTCTGTTCACCTATTGGATCACTCCACATGTTACCACACACTGGACTCCTGCCAAATTCTTTCTGAAGAAAGCACCCCAAACAAGACTGACAATTCTGAAGCCATGTTTGAATGAGCAGGTTGCGAAGTTACAACAGCAACAGAAGACATCACATGATCATCACACTTGTGCTCTGTGAGAATTTGTAAGGGGACAGCAGGTGTTTGTTTGTGACCACTGAAGGGGAAAAGGGTAAATTCTGGGCATTGTTCATTGTTATGGAACATTTGGGACCACAGCCCTGCAGTAGCATGTGGATTGGGGTCATGGTGTTTGGTTGAGATGTGTAGAACAAATCACTGCAGATCACACAGTGGATGCTGTAAACAACCTTGAAGGGCCTGCTGTCCAACTGCTTCCCACCCTAGCTGCTGATCAAACAACCAGCACTCTGGCAGCAGTTATTGAGCTAACGAATCCTGGAGGAGTCAGCGTGCTGGTTACACTAGCTGTAAGTCATTCTCTTCCAGCAGTGGCAGCACACTCAACATCACAAGCAGTATCTCAGCCACAGGACTGCTGAGAAGTACTACTTTAGTTCTTCAAAGGATTTCTAGGACTGTGCCAGAACTTTGCCAAAGGTCTAGAGTTTGTATACTGTCAGAGAGACAATTTGTAAATTGGTAGTTTTGAATATTTTTTTTTAATTCATTTTCACATTTTCACTTCACAGTTTGTGTACCATATTGCTGGAGTACATTACATTTTTTATTTTATGTACCTAAGTAAATGATTTGTGTAAGCTACTCTGTAATGTGAGTTTATTATTTGATTTACTGTTCATTTTGGTTTTAAGTTTGAAGTCCAAGACAAATTGTATAATCAGGAATACATTGAATTTATTGCAGTTTTATTTCATGTTATTACAGGTGTTTACATTTTTACTGTGTTCTAGTGTATCACTTTATTTCTCCTGTAATTTGTTGCTTTACCAAGTTGATCATGATTTCCCCCAAGTTTAGTTTAGGAGGGAGGAATGGTATGTAGCTGTGCTTCTTACCCCTCATATGTTCCAGTGTCTTCATAGATAAAGGTTAGTCGTTATCCCACTAGTCTAGAGTTGAACAAGTGCAGTAAGTTAGTGTATGAAAGTACATCTTGCCAAAGGGAAATGTAATGTAACCAAAAAGGCAATACTCTGGCCGTTGAATATCAAAATTCTCCTTGGGTTATAGAATAATTAACCCAAGTAAGCATCAGTTACTGTTACTAGTATTACTTTGGGGGATGATTTAAGACTTCTAGCACTGCCAGAATCAGAAATGAATTGTTTGGATTTAGTTACAAGAATGTACCAAAACCAGTTAAACAGAATCAGATCGGTAAAGAGAAGGCTTAAGATACAGAGTTTGCAAAAAACCCTGTGTGACTCCCCCCATATATTTTCAAAGATGATGTCACACTTACATTTTGTTGCTTTGTTACTCCTCCTCTGACTGTGATTACCACCTGCCTATGTCTGGGCATGGAATTGGCGAGGTCCATATTTTGGGTCCATAGGGTCTTGACTGAATGAGGCAAAACACTAATGAGGAGTTGCAGGAAAGAGCCACCTAATTGTTTGTTTTGAGCACCCAGTGCACCTGAAAATCTCTCATGTGCCTATATATTTTCTTGCTTCCAGGCCAGTATTCGGGCTTTCTCCTCCTTAGAAAGGTAAGAACTAACTACTGTGATGTACATGTGGAAGATATTCAGTGCCCTAATGTTAAATTCCCAAAATGAAATGGCAATCTGGAAGACTAAAGAAAGAATATTGTTCCTCAAGATTGCCTGAGGCACACTGAAGCAGGATGATGGTGTGCACGCTGTTAGAAGCAGGAGTCTCAGCAACCAGATGTACGATGATTTTACCATGAGTGCATCATATGCTTGCCCCACAATAAACCTAAGCTATGACCTTTGAAAACATATGGGGGGCCAGACAAGGCTTTCGCTGTCTATGACCTTTGAAAACATATGGGGGGGCCAGACAAAGCTTTCTGCAGACACTGTAAAGCAAAAATATGCTAGAGATGAAAATGCTTAAGAGAAAATGTTAGGGACATTAAGGAACTTAATGAAGGAGCAAGATGAAAGGATAACACAATTAGAGCTTGAGTTAAAAAATTGAGGAAGTATCTCAAGCATCTTGAAGGGAGTCATGAGACCAGAGAGGAATACTAACACATGTAGGGGAGGGGGTTCAGAAGTTACCATATCAGAGGAAAGAAGATGAAACCATTAAAAAGAATTCTCAAGTGTCTTCTCTGGATGTACCATAGGCTGTGCAATAAGAGGAAAAAAATTATTGACAATTTTGGTCAAGGAATTCCAGTAGCATTTCCAGTAGCCTTTCAAATATAGAGGAAAGGAGAGAGATGCGTACTGAATCTACTGGAATAATTTCGAAAGGGGTTAAGGTAGAGAAAAGGATTAGCACACACACACAAAGACTGATGAAAGTAGTGGACAGGTAAGATTAGAAATAGCAGATTTGGAAGATCAACAGAACCTGAAGGGTAAGGGAGAGGAACATAGACCTGGGGTGATGCAAAAAGAGGCACACAGAAAATTGAGCGAAGCAGTTGAAATAATGATATGCACTGTTTTAGAGATGAAGCAAAAAAGGAAGTATATGGGCTTGTTGATGGAAGATGAAGAAAACTACAGAGAATACAGGACTAGTGCTTTCTAACCAAAAGAGAGATTATAGAGAAAGTTAGAG
This sequence comes from Panulirus argus, assembly GCA_038088735.1. Classification (NCBI taxonomy): domain Eukaryota; kingdom Metazoa; phylum Arthropoda; class Malacostraca; order Decapoda; family Palinuridae; genus Panulirus; species Panulirus argus. Next base: position 4,931 of record JAYMFT010089544.1, on the reverse strand, counting down.
ATACAGAGTTCGACATTACCACATTGAGGGATCTAACTGAAAAGTGGGTGGCACTATTAGTTTAAAGATTAGTAAAGGAGGAGGTTGATAGAGGTAAATCACTTACTGTTTTTGGATTAGAAGAGGATCATACATCAGTTAAGGAAGAAAGGAAAAAAAAGGTGAAAATATATATTAAGAAATTGCAAGAGGCCATGGGACTGCCAGAAGCAACTTTTGTGATAAAGGAAAGGAGAAGAATAGGTTATAATCAAACCTTAAGGGGTGACCAGTTATGGTTACATTTGACTTGGAGTCATCAAACTAAGACTCTTAAAGGCATGGTGGAATTCAGTGGGATATTCATCAAGTGTGATAAATCTAAGGAAGAGAGGAAGAAAAGCAAAGATTACTACCGTCAGAAAACAAAAAGAATGTCAGACAACATATGTGGCAAGATGTTGAAACAGCCCTGCTAGAATGGCAGAGAAGGTAAGAGTTTTTGGAGATGATAATGTCAGACTGAGAGTAATGTATTCGAATGTTGTTGGGTTAATAGTTAGTAGTAAAGGGCTAGAATTCAAGGATCCCATAAAGGAAGGTGCACCTGGTATCATTGGAATTGTAGAAACCAGAGGGATGAGGTCTCACCTGTTCTGTCTCTCCTTTGACAGTTCTGTAATTCTACCTCTTTGACTCAGTGTACATACTTGGTATTACTGTAACATCCACTCTTTCTAGGAAACCCCACATTACAGGAATGGCTAATCTTCCTCTAAGAAACCGGGTGGCTTGTTTAGATGTCAAAACTTCTTCTCTTCTGAACAGTTGCTCAATTTATATAAGGGATTGATTTGTCCTTGTATGGGGTACTGCTCTCACATTTAGGGTGGTTCTAGCTCTGCATCCTTACTTGACAGACTTGAGTTGAAAGCGATCTGCGTGATAAACTGTCTCAGCTAACTTCCAAACTTTACCCCCTTGCCCTGTGCTGCAATGTTGGTTCACTTTCCCTCTTCTGTAGGTATTAATTTGGTTTTTGTTCCTGGGAGCTGGCTGCTTGTGTGCCCACACCAGTAGTTAGACCACACAATACTTGGCAAATTGCTGCATCACACAATTATTGTGTGGCCATCAGCAACTCAACGGTGGGCCATTTTGATACCTGTTTCTTTCCTTACACATGGAAGTGTTGGAACTGTTTATCTTCTCATGTTGTTCCAAATAACTATGACCTGGCACATTTTAAGATACAGGTTTTTCACTTTCTCAAAGATTCATAATTACTTTCCCTTGTCTTTTCTTTTTCCTCTTCATAATTCTCTCTATATTTCAATTAAGGCCCGGCCTTTATGTGGACTTTTTCCTGTGACTAGAGCCTTCAACATTGGGAAAAAAAAGGGGAAAGAGAAAATAAAGGAAGGGGATGGCTAGCCCCTTTAATGAAAGAAAGTGTAAAGTTTCGAGAAATATTGGAGGATGGACCATTCAGACAATACATAATGGGGATAATAAAGAATAGCATAGAGGTGATAGTAGTATGTAGCTTCCATAGAATTGCAATGAATCAAAACAAATGTACAATGATAACATTAAAGGAACAGTGAGAATGGTATGTGAAGCACTGAAATACACACTTTTAAGAGATGTTAAAGTATTGATAATGGGGGATTTCAATTTAAAAGAGATATACTTGGGGACTTTGAATTCTTATGGTAATAAGGATTAACTGAGACAAATATTAAGTGTAAACAGGAAAATTTCCCATACTAGCACATATTGGAGCACAGTAGGTTGAAGGGGACTGATACACCATCATTACTAGATCTTATTTTCACTCATACTAGCATGAAGCTAAGGAAGGAGCAGCACTATTCCTAAAGCAGGAGTTGTGGAAGTGTGTGATAGAGTGTAATTAAGTAAATTCTAGAGTGATGTGAGTAAAACTGAAAGTGGATAGCAAGAGATGGGTGATTATTAATGTTTATGCACCTGACCATGAGAAGAAAGGTCATAAGGCAAACATTTTAGGGTCATCAGTTTTGATGTAAGAAACCAGGAATTAGTGATGGGTGATTTAAATGCAAAGGTAAGTATTGTGGCAGTTAAAGGTACATTTGGGGCTTATGGATTATTCAGTGTTATGTATAGAAATGGTGAAGAGCTTGTGGAGCTGTGTGCAGAAAAAGGACTTATGATTGGGAATAGCTGGGTTAAAAAGAGGGATATACATAAGTGTATGTATGTGAGTAGGAGAGATGGTCAGCAGGCATTAGTGAATTAAACATTAATTGATAGGCATGTGAAAGAGAGACATTTGGATGTAAATGTGCTGAGAGGGGCAGTTGGTGGGATGTCTGACCACTGTCTTGTGGAGGCAAGGGTGAAGATATGTAGAGCTTTTCAAAAAAGAGGAAACAGTGTCTGGGAGAGGAGAGTGGTGAGAGTAAGTGAGATTGAAAAAGAGACTTGTGTGAAGAAATACCAGGAGAGATTGGTTGTAGAATGGCAAAAGTTGAGAGTAAATGAAGCAAGGGGAGTGGATGAGGAGTGAGAGGTATTTATGTATACAGTGTTGGCATGTGTGAGAGATGCATGTGGCATGCAAAAGATGGGAGGTGGAAAGATTGGAAAGGGTAGTGAGTGGTGGGATTGAAGATGTAAAGTTGCTTGTGAAAGAGAAAAGAGAGGTGTTTGGTGGTACTTACAATGAAGGAGTTCAAATGACTTGGAGATCCATAAGAGAAAGTGGCAAGAGGTCATAAGGAAGGTGCATGGGTTGAAAAAGAGGGCAATTGGAATTTGGGTTGAGAGAGTATCAGTAAATTTTAGGAAGAGTAAGATGTTATGGAAGGAGGTTAATAATTTATGAAAAACAAGAAAATAAATGGGAACATCAGTGAGGAGAGCAAAAGGGGAAGTGATAACAAGTAGTGATGAAGTGAGGACAAGATGGAGTGAGTATTTTGAAGAAATATTAAATGTGTTTGATGATAGAGTGGCAGATGTAGGGTGTTTTGGTTGGGGTGGTATGTGAAGTCAGAGAGTCATGGAGATGGGTTTGGTGAAGAGAGAAGTGGTGAAAGTTTTGTGTATGATGACATGTGGCAAGGCAGCTGAAGTAGATGGTATTGCAGTTGAATATATTAAGAAATGGGATGACTGTGTTGTTGATTGGTTGGTAATGATTTTCACTGTATGTATGGATCATGATGAGGTGCCTGAAGAGAGGCAGAATGCATGTATACTGCCATCATTTAAAGGCAAGGGGGATAAAGGTGTGTTCAAACAATAGAGGTATAAGCTTATTGATTATACCTGATAAATTGTATGGGAGGGTATTTATTGAGAGGATGAAGGCATGTACAGAGCTTCAGATGTGGGGGAGTATTGTGGTTTCAAAATTGGTAGAGAATGTGTGGCTGTAGTGTTTGCTTTAAAGAATGTTTGTGAGAAAAACATAGAAAAACAGGTGAATTTGTATATGACATTTATGGGTGTGGAGATGGCATTTGATAGGGTTGATAAGAGATGCTTTGTGGAAGGTCTCAAGAATATATGGTGTGGGAGGAAAGCTGCTAGAAGCAGAGAGAAGTTTTTATTAAGTGTGTAAGGCTTGTGTACGAATAGGAAGAGAGGAGAGTGAATGGTTCCAAGTGAGAGTTGGTCTGTGGGAGGGGTGTATGATGTCACCACGGTTGTTCAGTTTGTTTATGGATAGGGTGGTAAGGAAGGTAATGTGACAGTCTTGGAGAGAAGGGCTGGTATACAGCTTCTGGGGAATGAGAGGATCTGGGAAGTGAGTCAGTTGTTGTTTGCTGATGATACAGCACTTGCGGCAATTTCAAGTGAGAAACTGCAGAAGTTGGTGACTAAGTTTGGACAAATACATGAAAGTTATTAGGTTCAGCAAGATTAAGGGATGGGTTAGTTGGGGTGTGAGTTTGAATGGAGAAAAATTAATGGAAGTGAAATGTTTTAGTTATCTGGGAGTGGACATAGCAGCAAATGGAACCATGGAAGTAGAAGTGAGTCATAGGGTGAGTGAGGGGGTGAAGGTTTTGAGAGTGTTGCAGAATGTGAGGAAAGAGAGCCTGTTATCTTGGAGGGCAAAAATGGGTATGTTTGAAGGATTAGTATTCCTTACAGTATCATATGGATGTGAGGCATGAGGGATAGGGTTGTGCGTATGACGGTGGATATGTTGGAAATGAAATGTTTGAGGACAATATGTGGTATGAGATGGTTTGATCAGGTGAGTAATGAAAAGGTAAGAGAATTGTGTTGTAATGAAAGAGACTGTGGTTGAGACAGCAGAAGAGGGTGTGCTGAAGTGGTTTGGATGGATGGAGAGAATGAGTGAGGAAAGGTTGAGAAAGGGGATATATGTGTCTGAAGTGGAGGGAACAAGGAGAACTGGGACACCAAATTGGAGGTAGAGGCATAGAGTGAAAAAGATTTTGAATGAATAGGGCCTGAACTTTGCACAGGAAAGATTGCATTGGAACATGAGGTACACTGGGGTTGACATGATGTCAGTGGACTGAACCACAGCATGTGAAACGTCCAGGGTAACCCATAGAAAGGTCTGCGGGACTGGTTTTGGATAGAGAGCTGTGGTTTCAATGCGTTACACCATTAGTGCTAGAGAATGTATGTGAGGAGATGTGGCCTTTCTTCTTTTATTCCTGGTGCTACCTTGCTGACATGGGATAGATCGATTGAATATGAAAAGAAAAATTATATTGAGTATTGAGAACATGACATTGATAACCCACTTGGCACACAGGATACATTGCTGGAAAATGGAGCGCATAGGTTCGAATCCTGGTTGCGGCAGTTGGTCCACAGTTAACCCAGCTGTTCATCCACTCCAAGGGGTTGGTCAATAAAATGGGTACCTGGCTCATGCCAGGGTATATATATATATATATAATTTTTCTTTTCATATT
>JAYMFT010089522.1:12500-14067 GCA_038088735.1 Panulirus argus | reverse complement strand
TCCTTTTGCGCTACCGCTCACAGGATGAGTATGGGGTGCACAATAAATTTGCCGGGGTTTTCCCGGCACAAATCAGATCAAATCAGCAGCGGTCTAGTGAGTCTCAGAGATGCCAAGCTTTCCGTTAGAGTGCCTTAAGCGCGATGAGAAACGCCCTCGCCCAAGCGTGATCCTCAAAACACAATCAGGGATAGTGATAAGGACAAATGTTATGGGGCAGGGACTCAGAGAGACACAGAGAGGGAAGCTGTAGGATTTGGTGAGGGGCTTCGAGGATCGCACTCAAGAACGGTGAGAGCCAGTGACCGAGGGTGTACTCGGAAGTGTGAGTCCGTGAGAGAGAGATATAGGTGGTAAATGCTGCTGAGAACTATTATGAGAGAGAGAGAGAGAGAGAGAGAGAGAACAGGAAGTGGTGAGAGGTAATGAGATCCCGAGCGTTGCACTCACTCCCAGTGAGAGTTAGGGTTACGTAGTGAGGAGCCCGAAACCCACATGAAAGTGTGAAAAACAAGTGAGAGTCTCGAGTATGCACCCGGAGGGAGGGAGTGGTACATACAGTGAGAGCCTGTGAGTGCGCGCGCTCCTAAGGGGGTTAGTGAGAGGCAGATGAGAGGGTGTGAGATGGGCACTCACCGGCGGGGAAGACATGGAAGACGCAGGGGTGCCGCTGCAGGCCGACGGCGTTCGTTCCCCAGCAGAGGAGGGTGCCGTAGTCCAGCTCCGTGTTCGGAGTATAGCTGACCGTCGACTCGGACACGCCCACCTCGATGTGCTCCTGAGGGATCACGCAGGAAGAAGCAGAAGTGAGATGGATATTCCCTTGAATGAATCCAAGATCTATAGACAATATCTATACTATATCTGCTATAGTATGTCTATTCTTACCTCACTGATCTGTGATGTTCATCGTGTCTCTCCCGCTATCACAAACAGACTCGAAGGGACCAAGTGGTCTGTTGCTCGTTTGAATTCCTTTGTATATGGGTATTTTCCGTCTTACCAAAGCATGCACACTTGCATTTTGGATGATTGTTTTTTTTTTTAAAGCGGACCTGAGTGATTTTGCAATCAATTATGGCCTGTGGGTTTAGTTTAAGGATGGTGAAGGATTCACATCTGATTGGCTCAGTTGGGGATGGCTAGTTGGGAGACGTGGTGTGATGTGGGAATGTGAAGGAGTCTTGAGAGAGCAAAATCTCCATGGGGGTGTTTTACGTTAGCTGATTCTGTTAACGAGCAAAAGTTCCTTGTTAGCGTGTGTCGGCGTGGGAGAGGAGGCCCTAGTTAGCCTTGTTAGCGTGTGTCATTGTGGGAGAAGAGGGCCATGTGAGCCCTGGTAGTGTCTGTCAGCGTGGCAGAAGAGACCAATGTGAGCCTTGCAACATATGTCAGCGTGGGAGAGGATGTCCTTATGAAAAGGGGTCGCTAAAAGGCTACCAAAAGCAGTCGACTTGAAAAGGACGTTACCTGGAGCCTAACTTAGGACAAGACCCGGAAACACATGGGATACGACCTGGCACCTACCTGACTTGGGAACTAACATGGACTATGACCTAGGAACGTG
>JAYMFT010089522.1:0-7500 GCA_038088735.1 Panulirus argus | reverse complement strand
ATCGTTATACGGAGATATGGGAGTCGAGGGAAAAATTCCTCATCCGTTTTCTTTTTGTGAGTGACGGTAACTCAATGTACGGCGGTGCAGAGGAAGTCTACGGCAGCGTACAGTACGATTACCACTGTTTCCTCTGGAGCGGTAGAAAATGGGTGAGTCACGCCTTAAAGAAAACGGGAGATGCATAGAAGATGGGAGTTGCCGGAACACTCAGAGCGAAGTGGGCCTTCTAAGCCATTCTCGTCACCTGATTTCCCCGGTAACCATACCAGTGTCGCTCAGGTGTTTACAACAGGCACGGTAAATTTTGAGAAGATGGAAAAGAAAAAGACTGGTTATTTTGAAGACGATCTGTTCACAGGGATACGGTTTATTTACTCGACTGTATACAGAATAGACTTGGGGCGTATACGCTTTGGAGGCTTTGTAAGTCCTACAAAACGTGTCTAATCCTCTCCCTGCGTTTATACCATTCTTAAGAGCTTGACAATGGAGTTGCCGAGTCGAGCTGTAATAGCTGTTACCTCCCAACTTTCCATCTCTATTTTGTAACTTTTTACTTTCTTGTACACTCCCAAGAACCCTCCAGCTTACACCTCCAAGAGCCTTCAACCTCAAAAACCCTTTCCCTTCCAGTCAGCGCTCCCAAGAACCAACCGTCCAGCTTATCCCTGCCAACGCCCCCAAACTCCAAAACCATCTCGCTCTAGTTCACCATCAAGAAAATTATTCATAGCTTGATTTCCAGCTGCCTGGAACTTGGGGTCTGTTCAAATGGACTTGAACCCCTGTGGGTACAGGCGCTGGAAGCAAAGGCCGTCGACCAGAAGGAAATGCATGGCCGCTTTAGCTCTTGCGACACATTACGGTGGACACAAATCAACTCTGAAGGCTCCTAGTGACGGCCATGTGAGCCAGGACTAAAGCAAACGAGATTAGAATTTTCTCTCAAAAAACATTTGACAAAAAAAGATTGTAACATTGATACCCATTTTGATGCTTGCGAGAGGAAACGGTAGAGTGACGTATACAAAAGGCAGTCTATCAGAACGCCACAAAGTGAAACTCAGTTTCATCGGCATTTGAATATAAGAACACGAGTCGAAGAAACTCCAGCTAAAGAAGCATAAAGAAACCCAGCTTCACTTACCGTTTAAGTAAGGCTCAGATCTCAGAGACCCTTGTAAGAAAACTTCCTTAACTTCAATGTAAGTTTGGGACACAAATCTTATACAGAAGTGTCGGATATATCTTCAGCCCTCCGGCCGCTACTTCGGCAGCAGCGACAACAGATGCCGTGAGGCCTTTGGTTATAGGGAGCTTTAGCTGCTGCGAAGCTATTTTCTTAAATGAAAAAAACGAACGCGACATAATAATGCAAAGGAGACAAAAAATAATCCTTTCGCCATAGCTTAAGGAGAGCGTGTTTAAGAACGACTCTGTATGTCATCTTTAGAGATATGTAAATTCGTATAAACTTTCAAACTCGCTCTCTGAACTTAAACCTCTCTTGCTATATAAAGTTGACTGCGCGGGGGATCACCACACACACACACACACACACACCCAGAAGCTCAGGACGTTGCATTTCGAAAGTTAACACATCTGAAAAGTATATTATTAAGCCAGTTTGGGCGCCGTGATACGGGTCTTGTCATACAATACTTTTACCTCAATACGAGTAAGCTACCCTTCTCTTATATCTGATATATATATATATATATATATATATATATATATATACACGTCTATAAAGAATATTAGTGGGTATATTCGAAGCACTTATTATGGGTTATTTCTATAAGTTTTAAGTGACAGATTTACCTGTTAGTAGTCAGTTCACATCATGGAAAAAATATATCCATGTACACTGGTTCGGGAGTCGTCCTCATAATATGAGCACAAAAGTCCTCATGTGAACGAAGAGGTCCTTACAGGATGATTAATAATGTGAAGATACGAGAGTATGAGGGTGATAATCCTCGCACTATGAGATCAGGAGGCTTAAATGTATGAGTGTATTAGTCCCTCGATATGATTGCATAAAGATTTACAGTATGAATGCATGAATTCTAATAGAATGAGTGTCGGATCTCTCACAGTATGAGAGTAGCAGCCATAACAGCATGAGTGTAGGATACTCACAATATGAGCACAAGCTGCTCACACTATGAACAGAGGATGCTCACAGTATAAGCACAGGATACTCAAAATGTGACCCCACAGGATACTTACAATATGAACACAAGTTACTCACAGTATCTGCACATGATATTCAAAGCACGAGCACATCATACCCCCACAGTATGAGCAGAGTATACTCACAATATGAGCGCAGGATATATATATATATATATATACTCACAATAGACGTCGAGTTTCCACTCGTCAATGAGTGGGTGGGACGGTAGAGCCGGGGACTGGGCCTGGCAGGTGAGGATCCGGCCGGCGTCGTTCACGTCTGGCTTGAGGATCAGCTCGCTTCTCGTCACGTTCCCCTCGTGGCTCGTCTGAGGGAGGCAGCAACAAGTGAGCCACATTCAACCCAAAAAAAAAGTAATCCAGTCGAAAGTTTTAAGGTATAAAACCCCTACATAAACCTTATGATCATGTGGCACTGGCTTGGCTCAAACGCCACTTGCGGGTAGGAATCGACAGATGAGGTAAATAAAAGTTCTTGAAATTCTTCGTCCTTTGCCGACTCATACTACTCGGTCTCTCCCAGTCCTGATGACTGATTAACCCGTGGCCTCAGCCCCTGACCTTTGACCTCAGAAAAGCAGTCATGGCTGGGGCGTGTTGGTGCCAAAATGTGTGCCAAATGTCATGCTGCCATTGCATATTTTTTTTCTTTTTAATTGGGGTATGATCAATTCAGACTCTGATGATGTCCTGTCGGACGCTGCCAGCTGTTCAGTGACAGGCCAAGCGCTGCCAGACGCATGAAGACAGTCCAGACGCTGCCAGACGAACGATTAAACTGTGTGACCTGGTGGGAGTTGGGTCTTATATAGAAGTGACCTGGTGATAATAGTATGACCAGGTGGTAATGTGACCTGTTCGTAGAGTGATGTGGTGGCAGTTTGACCTCCTCTTGGTAGTGTCAAGTGGTAATAGTATGGTCTTGGAAGATCGTGACCTGGAAGCAATGTGACCTAGTAGTGTGACCCTATTGTAATGTTTCTTAGTATGACTTGGCCAGCAGTTCTAGTGGTGGAGTGACCTCATGAAAGGGCCACCTTTTATAAGTGTGACTTAATATGACTGATGCCTTGTAGTGGTGTGTCCTGCTTGTAGTGTGACCTGGTGTCAGTATGACCTGGCAGAAGTGTGTGACCTAATTGTAGTGTGACCTTGTAGTTGTGACTTTAAATTACTGTGACCTGGTAACGTGACATGGTAGTTCGACCCTTTGACATGACTGATTACGTGACCTGGTAACATGACATAGTACTGTGACCCTGTCACATGACTCTGTAGCTTGACCTGGTAGAACGACGTAATAGCATGGCATGGGGGTAAGTGCCGGTTAACATGACATTTTAGCATGATTCGGTAGTACGACCTAGTAACATGACCTGGTAACACGAACTAGCAGCCTGACCTGGTGGCACGACCTGGTAACATGATTTAGTGGCATGACCCAGTAACATGACCTGAGAGCATGACCTGATAGCACGACCTAGTAGCCTGACCTGGTGGCGTGACCTGGTAACAAGACCTGATGGCGTGACCTGGTGGTCGGTCGACGTACCTTGTCGGTGTGGGAGGTGAGGGTGGCGTGGCCGAGCCTCCAGGTGATGACGGCCGGGGGCCGGGCGCCCGCCGCCTGGCACGTGACCACGTACTGGTTCCCCGCGCTCAGGGGCTCGCTGCTGCTCATGAGGTGCACCTCCAGCGGCGGGACTGCGGAAAAGATGAGGGAGTGAGGAGTGAGGAGAGGGGGTGAGACTCCTTCCCCTCATGGCATGGGTGGTGTACTGGGCTCATGTGGATGTAAGGGTAGGTGGAGGTGAATTATTTTCCTTTAATTACTTAACAAATACAGTAGTTAAGTCTGTGATTGGTACCTTAATGACTGCTGTGATAATGGCGCCTTTTCCTACTGGTCTGTGACGGAGCCTAATGTCGTGAACAGTAGCGTGTTGGAGACTTACCTTGTTCATTTATTTTTTTATAGCATCGAAATTCCTGCTTAAGATGATGAATGGTTATGACTTCGAGCAGGAACCGCCGCTTCCCCGACTTTAACATTTCACTGAGTCTGTGTCTGCAAACCTGTCTGGAATTACTTTAAAGTTTATTAATGAAAATTCGGAGTAAAATGACCCGTCATTCGTCTTACCGCGTGAGTCAGGAGGTGGTGGGTCAGTAGGTAGGTGTGGCCCGTCCTGTTGTGGGAGGCGGGAGTCACTCCCTCCCCCTCATCCAGCAGTGGGGTCGAGAGTCGTGCCCTCCGTCAGGACATTACGTCCGGCTTTATGTATGCAGATTACAGGGTCCAGAAAAAACTTCATTTTACACCGAATTTTCCTTCGGTCTCCACGGGCCGTAAGGTACAAGAGAATAGCATGTGTCCCCGGCGTGCTGTTCCTCCCTCCCTGCTGCCTTGCTCCGCTCTAGCTCCGCTGTGGACTGACAGTCCAGTAGCAGACGTCGCTCTCTTTTATCCTTTAGGAAAACAAGTTCTTCCCACCTCGACCCTGATCTGCTTTTCTTTAATCTCAAACTCTCTCTCTCCTCACGCTGGGCGATGACGGCTTTAGAAACTGTTGTACCTGTACTTGGCAAAAGGGATCATCCCCCCCACCCCGGCAGAAACGTCTCGTGATGTGACGACAAGCGTCGCGTATATCAAAGGGCGCGTTCGACCCGCGTTCGACCCAGTGGAAAACACGTGTCACAGGGACATATCAGACTCACCTGTGGGAAGGAGGGACGGAGGCCTCGAAGAAAATACATTATGTACATGCGTCAGCGCCTGGTCCTTGTAATCCAGTAATACGGACGTCGTCCTTGATATTTCTTCCCGCTGATGGAGGTCTGAGCCCCGGGAGAACGGCCTTCAGAGAAGTAATTACGTCTCTATTGTACCACCTCTCCGTAACAGATGGCAAACGAACCTAGAATTATCCGGACGGATGGTAGCTGTTCGGTCAATAGCAAGGACCAGAGGACTCGAGACTCTCTCAGGTAATTGGAGGGAGCAGGTGAGACATGGGAAGACGATGACGGTCGTGTTGACCTGAGGAATTAACCCGTGCGTGGGGGGCGCCGCGACGCGTCGGTAGACCTCCCTTACAGAAGTCACCGACCACCGCTTGTGATTCCGGCTGGAGATAGCGTGTGAGTTATTGGCGGAGGGGCCGTTCGACTGTAGTACGAAATTCCACCTGTGTGCCGGCAGCGATGGTTCCTCAGGTAGGGGTATATCTCAAAAGTGGAGAACCAGTGCTTTTCGGAGGAGCTGGCATGTGGGGGCGTTGTATAGGTGGGGGTGGCTCCATCAAGCGAATTGGTGCCAACAAAGCCGGTCTTTAAGCATGAGTTATGGAAACAGAGGACACGATTTTTGGTTCAGGGGCGCGCGTAAAGTTCGAAGGATGAGGGGAAGGTGTTCCTATAGGACTTGGAAGGAAATGGTGTCCCACAGACTGACTGATGAGGTGAACAGTTTCTCGGCAACTTCGTGGTGACTGGTGACAGTAACTGGATGACTTGGTAACTGGGCAGTCCAGATTAACTGGTGACTGGTGACTTGTGTCACTCCCGGAGTGACTGGTTACATCGCAAGTGACTCATGACAAAGCTCGTGCCAAGATTCACGGTTAATTTCGTGACCCGCCTTTGATAATTCATGTCATGAGGTGACTGATTTCAGACACTTTGTCAAGGACGAAAGTTTGCGAGATTACAATAAGAATGATTGGTGACTCACACTTCAGTGTCCTTGGTGACACATGAGAGCGACATTTATTGCGGAATGAGCTAAAATTAGTAAGAAAGACTGAAAAGAAAAATGAGAATAGGAATTTAATCTTCTCAATCTCGTCGCAAACTAGTTATAAAGAATAGATTCCTGGCTTTTTCCCTCAATATTCTTGGCTGCCTTTAGTGCGTTTGTTGCTATGGAATACATGTATGGTTTCAGACCGACCCTCAGGTCATGAAGCTAGAGACCTGAGACACAGATTGCGAGCGCGGGCCCTTGAAGTGGGCATTTCTTGAAGAGGAACTGAGGACATGCGGGTCATGTCCTCAGTAACTCTCGAACATTATCGTAACTGACTCTCGAAAATTGGACTGAGGAATAGTCGGACGTCGATCGGAGAAGGAAGGATATTTGTGCATTTATAGTGTCTTGAATGTCGGCAGCCAGGGCTGGGACTCTCCGAACACCCGGTAAACATAAGCACAGAGAGTGACTGTTTGTTTTACGGTTCTGACTTGAAATAACTGGCGGGTAATCGTGGATCCTCAGTGACTGGTGACTGTTTATTTCTGAACTACTTGTACCTTTCGGTTATTGGTTAGAGTGCTCCCTGAACTGGCACTTGGAAGTTAGAAGGGACCTACCTTCGATGACCAGAGCGACTGTTATCTCACAGTTCATAGCCAGTCTGAGTGACAGTTCAGGTAGAGAAAGAGAGAGAGACTGTTGATACAAGTGACTGGCTACTCACAGTTCATGTCGAGCGTGACGGTGGTGACCAGAGGGGCGGTCAGGTTGGAGTTGGCAGCCTGGCAGGTTAGGGTGCGGTGGAGGTCACGCCGGGTCAGCGAGGGCACCACCAGAGTGTTGATGACCTGGTCTGGGGTCTCCACCTCCGGGGTCATGTCCAGGAGCGTCGGCCGCTCCCACCAGGTGACCGTTGGGGGTGGGGAGCCCCCAGTGGCGCGGCAGGTGAGGCGAAGGACGTCCCCCTCGGTGAAGGGACCCACAATGCTACGCGCCTCCACCCCCAGCTCCGTGTACACTGCCAGGCGCTGCGGCGGCACTGGCGAGGAGGGCAAAGAGCACGGGATCAGGCGAGGAGATGTAGTGTTAACAGTGATGATGATTCAGTTAGATAGATATAACTAAGTTCCTGCAAACACCTTAAGACCTTACCGTTAATAAGCCTCACAGTTATTCTCCTTCCCTAAGGACCCAAGGACCTTGCTCTTATCATCTGAGGACCTTATGGTTATCATCCCTGTGTTTTCGTAAGAGTATTAATGACAGATGCGTGAATTTGGAGTCATAAACAGAGTAATGCAACTTGCTTACTCATCTCACGGATTGAGATCCTCAAATAAAAGTTGACAAGATCATGACGACTGACCTCAAGTCTTACGTAACAAATTAATCAGATATGTTCCAATCTTAGTCTTACAGAACGTCGGAATGCTGGTCTTGTGGTATGACTACACACACACACACACACACACACAAACACACACACACACACACACACACACACACACACACACACACCCACCCACACACACACACACACA
>JAYMFT010089511.1:0-14067 GCA_038088735.1 Panulirus argus | reverse complement strand
TTCAGGCCCCGACCGCTCAAAATCCCTTTCACTCCATCCTTCCACCTCCAATTTGGTCTCCCACTTCTCCTTGTTCCGTTCAGCTCTGAAACATATATCTTCTTTGTCAACCTTTCCTCACTCATAAGTTCCGTATGTCCAAACTATTTCAACACACCCTCCTCTGCTCTCTCAACTACACTCTTACTACACATCTCTCTTACCCTTACATTACTTACTTGATCAAACCATCTCGCGCCACATAACATATATACTATAATATGATTTTCTTTTTTTATGACAGAGAATGAATAATTTAGGAAGTTTTATTTTGGTATAAACTTGGAAAGTTTGTGTGTTGTGATATCTAATACCGACAGTCATATATGTATTGTGTCTTAGTCATCTTTATGTTGTACATATCAATGTAATGTTTGCATTATATTTAGATACAAGCAGATGAATTTTAAGTAGCTTCTGCTTTGGATTATGCACTGTATAAGTCCCATGATGATGCTGTTGCTTCACTGTGCTCATCATGTCAGATGATCTATACCCTGTAATAAAGCAGCAAGATAAATTTTGTTTGTATTTTTTTTTATTTAGATTCAGTATATCAGACTTGTATCCATGTCATTTCCAAACTAACAGTTGTTGCTTATAGTGTGGTAGGCGGTCATAACAATTATTTACTCCTATTTGGTATGAGATTTCCCTTTTACTGCACAACAGCTTTTGCAGGTTGGAGGCTAAGGTGACCAACTCTCCAATGAAAAATGCAGGTCTTAATTTGTTATTTCTTTTTATTTTCTAACATGACTTTGAAGTGAAGAAATATGGCATTGCAGTTAAAGAAATTAGATTTTATCAGTTATCAGTTTCCATAATAATCATCTGAAATTGATAAGAGCAGTGAAACATTGCATCAAGCATAAAGTATTCTTCAGACATATATTACAATATACATAATAGAATTTTTCCAAAATCTGATTTTAGTCATATATATTGGTGGAAAATTTTGTAATGAGGTAAAATACCTTTTGAAATATGTAGGGAAAACATTGAGTGAATCCGAATGTCACAGACAGGAAAAACAGAAAGGGTTCAGATACAGCAGAGATTAGATGCACATTGTACTCTTTTCAGTTTAGTTCATTATATTTACCTGCCATTTTACAATCAATTTTGTGCACTTTTAGTCTACTCTTAGAAGATGAGATTCGTAGCGAGTCTACCACTTTCAGTCATTTGCAAAAAATTTTCAGGGTGTGCCATTTTCATATTTGATTCCAAATTTATGTGGTTGATTATTCACCAGTGGAGCAAATGTTTTGCAAAACTTCAGGGTAGGAAATTTTTGTTTCACTTTGCTACTTTTGTCCCTGATTAGGAGGTAAGGTTGTTCTCTCATACTAATATTATCCTGTGCAGTAATTTAACGTGTTAGGAAAGGAAAGAGAAAAAACTTGCCTTTGTGTATACAGAGTATATGCCAACCATTGTCTCTCACTGTTTAGGTCCCCTGGCATCAATCATGCATCAGCTGCTTGACACAGAACAGGACAGTTCAGTTGTGGACCAGCTGGTGAGAGAGGCAGCACAGGGACATACTCAAGCTGTATCTCACCTCTTAGCAAAACATCCAGATAAGGTCAGTCTCACACTGCCATCGCACTTGTTCAAAAAATAAGTTGAAAATTGGGTTAATGATGATCCAGATAGCCAAATTGACTTTTAAATGCCTTGAATGTGGTATGCATGAAGGACTTTTGAATATTGCTTAGAGGGTTTTTAATGGAAGTGATGCAAGTGTGAGATTAAATGTTGTCATTGTATAAGTAAGTGGTTTCAATTAAGTATAGGAATGTGTCAGAGTTGTTTGATGTCATATTGTTTATTGATTTTAAGAATGGAACCATTTCATTAGATGAGAGCAAGATGGGTTGATTGTTGTGAGATACAATTTTAATCAACAAACAGAGTGGAAGTTTGCTGCAGTTGTATGCAAATGATGCTGTGTCAGCTAAATTAGGGGGAGAATTAGCTAACAACTTACCAGGTTGATTTGATGATGCATATGGGAGGAGGATGCTTAAAGTGAATGTGAATACTAGTAAGATGCCAGTTTTTGAAAGGGATGGGGGAACAAAATGTAAGATCAGTTTGCATCATAGGGAATTAGAAGTGGTGGACAAGTTTACATTATTAGGAGTGAAGTTTAGTAATGATGGTAGTGGGAGAGCTGAACTTAAAAGTACAGTCATGTAAGAGAGTTGAAGATGCAGGATGATCCTTCCACACTGTGTTTGAAAAGAAAAAAAGAGAATATATGTATATTACCTATTAGTTAAAAGAAACCTAGAAAAAGTTGATCACTTTCCTCCACATTATTGTGTTAGGGTGCTGAATGGACCATGATGAAGCAGATGAGTAGCTGGTGTACAATATTTTTTCCAATGTGATTTTATGGTACTGTATATATACTAAGCATGCTACATATATTCATAGATTTTCACGTACACAGACAGAATTTTGTTTCCTTGAATAATTAACATGACTGAGAAAACAATTTTCTTATCAAATATGTAAGCACTGATGTTATAGGTGAGTTCACAATTACACAGTTTATATGACTGTAAGGTGTTACTGGACTCAGCTGGCATAAGGTCACATTGTGAATGAAGTCAACTTTAATGAGGATATATCACTTTCAGTTGACAAAAAAGGGTACTGTCTCATCAAAGAATTTCCCACCTCAAAGGAATCCATCCTTTCCCTGCTAATGACTGTAGTTCAGCCATGGAGCTGCAGGGGACCCAGGAGAATAGGCCCTGGGTAACACCAGTGCCCCTTTCAGAAGATCTTAGAGTAATTATAAATAGATAAATAAATATGGCAATAATGAAATCCCTGAAGACCTGTAAAGCTATAACCCAGACAAAATTGTTCATATATTTATTTGATTCATTAACACTTATTTTGTTTTTCATTATCAAAAATGCCTAGTATTCCAGTCCTGGTCTAATTCTAGCTCTGCCTTCTACAAATTACAATTGCATATTTCTTTTCCTGCTCAACTGTATTTCATTTTAGAAGTATAATATATTTATTGTAGGCTTTCCTCTTTGTCACATATTCATCTATTGCCTTGTGTAACATACACATTGAATGATCATGGGTGTATATGTGTGGCATCATGCCAAGTCAATGTACATGCGTCTCCCAGGATCATCTGTGGTTGAGTGAGGCGCATGATAGGTTTTCCAGCTATGGCAGGAGACTTTAAGTGAAATCTCTGGATAAATGATGGAATCAAACATCTATTGGGATTTCAAATGAAGGATGGAACCATTGGAAACTCATATGAGTCCTTGAGCCATCAGCAACATTCCCTCATATGAGAATTAGGGGAGTCTAAAGATCATTTTGAATATGAATAGGCTAATAGATGTAAGGGTGCATGAAATCTAGTATAAGATTCTGTTTGATTATGATATCTTAATTCAAAGGAAATAGACTAATTCCAAAATGACAGAAAAATACGAAAATGAGGATATTGCTTAGCACGGCAGGTATGTTATCCATGTCCGTGCAAGTAACCTCACTTACTGCATCTACTAGAGAATTTAAAGTCGTTTGTGATAATGCAGTGACTTTAGGAATAACATATGATTGTATTCAGTAGGTTTAATGAGTTCATTTCAGTTATAACCTGATGCAAGTGACAGGAAAATTCACAGAAAAAGTGGAAGGAGAAGGGAGCACTATTTTTATGGTCATCCGCAAGTGGTACTTATATGTTGTATGCCACTGAATATGGTCATGTGTAAAGAGAAAGGTAGATATGCTTCTTGCCCACCCTATATCCATCCTTGATGACCTTGAACTGCATTTGGGAATAGCAGATCGTGTAACAGCTGAAGAAAGATTGCCAGAAGGTGCTACTGAGAAAGATTTTGAAGTGGTTTCCCTTTAATAATGCCCACCCTATATTCATCCTTGGTGATGTTGAACTGCTTTTGGGAATAGCAGATCATGTATCAGCTGAAGAAAGATTGCCAGAAGGTGCTACTGAGAAAGATTTTGAAGTAGTTTCCCTTTAATGACCAGACCCTGAACTGTATTAAGTAGTGGTTACACAGGTATTTTTGTCATGTCTAACCTTTCCTCACATATTGTAGCTCACACTATGTCACAATAAAGAGCGAATTCTTTCACCATCCAAACTAACTCTTGGTTTGCAGGTTGATGGACGAAGTTCTGGTAAGACATGCCTGCAGGTTGCTTGTCATCAGGGTCATATGGATATTGTACGACTCTTGCTTGACAACAAAGCATCATTAGATATCGCTGATGATGATGGAGATTTGGCTCTGCATTATGCTGCCTTTGGGTAAGTTTTGATGATTAAGATATCTTTTTTAAGTGACCAGAAGTATTGCTTCGCAAAGAATAAGTTTTGAGCTGAGAAAATGTGATTCTAAGCCATGACATAATCAAGATAAGTATGCAACTGCTTGTATTTCTTGTAAATTCATTAAAGTTGCTGTAAATCAGTCATTAAATTCAGGTTACTGTGACCTCTGAATCTCCTTTAAAGACCAATTACTTGTCAACCTTTACAAGCTGTAAACAAATCCCACTCAAAATTCCCAAGACCACCTGAACAGATTGAAAATAAGGGGTAGTGAGAATGTAGTGAGCTCAAACATACATTTATTGTGAAGAGAAGACTGCATTGGGATTCAGAGTTTGTCATTTTCTGTTTTTATTAATAGAATTTGTTGTATAGTATGTATATTTTATTATCTTATATTTCCTGTTATGTGTATACTTTAATTTTTCACTTGTATAATATTTGTTACTGTCTTATTAGATAATGAAACCCCCAAAACCCCCTAATCTGTATTAGTAACTTATTTGATACATGCATTTTTAATTTACATGACCAATTTGAAAAACATGACTGTCGCATAAATCAAGAGGTGACTGTATATTCATGTTTTTCCCTACACCACCAGTGCTTAACTTATGTAGGAAATAAAAGGAGAGTATGATACCTAATTCAGGATGAACAGACAAACTGAATGTCCATGTCTTTCCATTTTATGTTCATGTGAGGAAGAATATCCCAGACATGTCAACCACATCCCCTCCTCCCAGTCACTTTTTAATGTGTGTGTGTGTTTTTTGAAGGCTCCAGACACGGACAAAAGTCCACATCAAGGCCGGGCCCTATTTGAAATATGGAGAGAATTAAGAAACGAAAAAAGAAAAGACAACGGAAAGTATTAACGAATTTTTGAGAAAGTGAGAGGCTTGTCTTTTGAAATGTGCCAGGTTATAGTTATTAGGAAAGACATGAGAAGGGAGAGTTCCAGAGTTTTGAATTGTAGGGAAAGAAGCAGTTATCAAGACTGCACACTCTTGAGTTGCCGATGACCACAATGTAATCATGTGATGCAGCAGCTTGCCAAGTATTACGTGGTCTAGCTAGTGGTGAGGGCACACAAGCAGCCAGCTCTCGGGAGCAAAAACCAAAGTAATACCTATAGAAGAGGGAAAGTGAACCAACATTGGGGCAATGGGCAAGGGGGTCAAGTTTGGAAGTTAGCTTGGGACAGTTTATAAGTCGGACAGCTTTCGACTTGACTCTGTCAAGTAAGGATACAGAGCTAGAACCACTCAAAATGTGAAAGGCCTGTCTTTTAAAATGTGCCAGGTCATAGTTATTAGGAAAGACATGAGAAGGGAGAGTTCCAAAGCTTTGAATTGTAGGGAAAGAAGCAGTTATCAAGGTGGCGCACACTTGAGTTGCCAATGACCACACAGTAATCATGTGACGCAGCAGCTTGCCAAGTATTACATGGTCTAGCTAGTGGTGAGGGCACACAGGCAGCTG
The DNA here is from genome assembly GCA_038088735.1 of Panulirus argus. Lineage (NCBI taxonomy): Eukaryota > Metazoa > Arthropoda > Malacostraca > Decapoda > Palinuridae > Panulirus > Panulirus argus. The sequence goes on along the minus strand of JAYMFT010089511.1, from coordinate 8,186 downwards.
GCTCTTGGGAGCAAAAACCAAAGTAATACCTGTAGAAGAGGGAAAGTGAACCAACATTGGGGCACTGGGCAAGGGGGTCAAGTTTGGAAGTTAGCCTTGGGACAGTTTATAAGTCAGAAGGCTTTCGACTTGTGTCTGTCAAGGAAGGATACAGAGCTAGAACCACTCAAAATGTGAGAACAGTACTCTACACAAGGAAAATCAGTCCCTTGTATAAACGGAGCAACTGTTTAGAAGAGAAGAAGTTATGACATCTAAACAGGATACTTCTACTTATGTTCTTGTTGTTCACTGTCATTGCTGTGCCTTCACATGAAATAAAAGTAGAGTGTCATACCAAGTTTAAGACAGAGAAAGAAACAATACTACCATGTCCTCCCTTCTTATTGCAAGTTGACACATATGTCAGCCACTCCTGGTCCTTCCACTAATTCATTCAGCACTCCACCAAGCCAAAGCAAAAAATATCTGTATTTCTTTCTGCCAGTTTTCTTTTATGTTTGCATGCCAGTTTATCATTTCATAAATGAAAAATTTTGCTTTTGATTTGATTGTTTTTACTTTCCTTCTATCTTTCCTACATGTCTGTCATTTCTCTTGTTAGCAAGGTAACTCCATGAACAGACGTCTAAAGAAATGACATCCTTCACTTACATTCACTCAATATCTGTCTTGTATAATACACCGGGGTTCTCTAACCGAAATCAGGCCCTGCAGACCTCTCCGTGGTTTCCATCGACCACGCTGTATGCCCTGGTTGATTCTATTGATAACACATTGTACCAGTTCCCTCTGTCCCTTGCGTGCCTTGCACCCTCTTGCATGTTCAGGATCCGAGCCTTCAAAGGTTTTTTCACTTCATCCTTCCCCCCTCTTCCTTGGTTTCCCCCTTTTCCTTGTTCCTTCCTCTTCTGACATGTATAAGCTCTTAGTCATCCTTTCCCACTTATCTATATACCCAAAACATATCTGCATACACTCTCCAGCTCTTTTGTACATACTCCTCTCATTACCACACCTCCCTTTTATCCTGTTACTTCTTAATTGATCAACCCTCCATGCACCATGTATTGTCCCCAAGCGTTTACCCTATCCTTTACATTTTTGTCAGAAGCCCATGCCTAGCATCCACACAGCTCCAGTGGGACTACCACACCATTAAACATATTCATCTTTTCCCTTAAAGACATTGACCTCTCTTTTCACACTTGCCTCAAAGTGCCCAAGATCATTACCCCCCCTTACCCACACTAAGGTTCACTTCAGCACCCATATCCACTCCCAGGTATGTAAAACACTCCACTCTCACCATTCAAGCTCACATTCCAAATAACTTGTCTCTTTTCACTACTAAACCTCCTAACCTTGCTTTCATTCACATTTACTCTCAACCTTTTCGTTTCACAAGCTCTTCCAAACTTAGACACCAGTTTCTTCAGTTTCTTCCTCGAATCTACCACTAGTATTCTATCATCAGCAGACAACAACTAACTCACTCACCTCCCAGGCATCCCTCAACCTCCAACAGACTGCATACCTTCTCATATCTCCAAGACCTTTGCATTTGCCTCCCTCACTAACACATTTATAAACAGATTAAATGACCATGGTGATATTACACACCCATGCTGCAGACCCACTTCATATGGAACCACTCACCTTCCTCTCTATCTACTTGCACACTTGCCTTACTCACTTGATAAAAGCTCGTCGCTGCTTCTAATAGACTTCCTTCCACACCATATATTTGTACCATCTTCAGTAGAGCATCTTTATTAGCTCAATTTTAGGCTTTCTTCAGGTCCATAAATGCCACATACAAATCCTGTTTCTGTAAGTATTGCTTACACACATTCTTCACAACAAATGCCTGATCCACACATACTCCTCTCCTGAAACCACATTGTTTTTCCCCATTCTGATGTTCTGTGCATGCTGCTATCCTCTCAGTTACCACTCTTCCAATAGTCTTGCTAGGTAAACTCAGCAAATTTATACTTATTTAATTCAAACACTCAACTTTGTCTCCCTTGCCTGTATAAAGTGGCATTATACCATGCTTTCCTCTAATCTTCAGGCACTATATTGTGATCTATACTCACACTGAAGATCCTATCCAACCAGTCAGCGATGTCCTTTCTTAAGAAGTTCATCAGCAGTGCCAACCACTGAAGTTGCTTTGTCACATTCATCCTATGCAAGGCTTTCTCCACCTCCTTTTTTCACCACACCACTTGCCGGGACTCTCTCTTTTCATACCTTCCCAACAAATACCCTAATTTTGCCACCCTGTCATCAAACACATTAAAAAATTCTTCAAAACACTTGCTTCATCTCCTCTTCACCTCATCTATGCCTCTTACCACTTCCCCCCTTCAGTGAAGGAGACAATTGGGGAAGTGTTCTCTTGTTTTTCTTACAATGATAACTTATTTTCAAAACATTTATTTTCCCTGAAGTTCATTAATACTTGCTTACCCCAATTCTCATTTGCCCTCTTTTTTGGCTTCTGAACCTTCCTCCTGACTTTTTGCCACTTTCTTTGGTGCATCTTCCAGTTTCTCGCATGTCTTGCTCTTAATTAATGCCTATACACCTCTCTTTTCTCTTTCACTAATAAGTCAACTAGGTCATTCCACTATTCAATACCCTTTCTCGCCTGCCAACCTCATGCCTTCCACATACCACACACCTCTCTCACATTTGTCAGCACTGCTTCCTTAAACACCTTCCATTCCTCATCCACTCTCCTAGCTTTGTTTACTCTCACCTTCTGCCATGCTGCCCTCAGTCTCTCTTGGTATCTCTTCATACAAGCCAATATCCCAAGCTCACTTTCTGTCACCACCCTCTTTTCACCCACATCAATTTCTCTTTTCTGAAAGCCTTCACAAATCTTCACCTTTACCTTTACCTCCTCCAGGTAATGATCAAACATCCCACCAGCTGCCTCCATTAGTACATTCACATCAAAGAGTCTCTGTTTTGCATACTTATCAGTTAATACATAATCCACAAAAGCCCACATACCATCTTTCCCACTCCACTAATACTTAAGTATGTCCCACCTTTTAAACCATGTATTCCCAGTCACCAGTCCTTTTTGTCACCATTTCCATTCACATCATACCCCCAATTATTGTCTTAACTGTCACATTACTCACTTTTGCATTCAAATCACTCATCGCTAATACCTGATCTCTCACATCAGAACAACTGATGCACTTACTCAATTGCTCCCAAAACACTTGTCTCTCTTTGTCATTCTGCTCGAGACTGTTGCATAAGTACTCATAAATACACACACCTTGTAATCCACTTTCATTTATAACCACATCAGTCTGCAGCTCTATTTCTTACACTCTTACACACATTCCCACAACTCCATCAGCAGAAGTGCTTTCCCTTTCCTAGCTCTTACCCTTGGTCTCACACTAACCTCTCACTTTACCCTTAAGTCATTCCCAAACCATTCTTCTCTCTTACCTATGAGCTTTGTTTCACTCAGATCTAGACATTCAGGTTCCTTTTCTTAAACATACAACCTCTCTCTCTCTCTCTCTCTCTCTCTCTCTCTCTCTCCCTCTCTCTCTCTCTCTCTCTCTCTCTCTCTCCTTGGTTACATCCAGGCACATTCAGGCACCCTAGCCTGAGCCTAATGGGAAGATGTTTTGCTCCTTCATCTGGTCCATCTCTTAAAATTGAGATACAGGAAGGGGATGGTTTTCAGCCCCCTACTCCTGCCACTCTTAATTACCTTTTATGATACGCAGAAACCACATGAAAAGTATTCTATCTCCCCTGTCCCCATTAATTTATTTAGTTTTTGCATGCATGGATTTCCATAACTATCGCACCATTTGGGGAGAAACTTGACAAACAAGGACATTATTTCAAGAGAAGTTTACTTTTTACAGTACACTTTTTAAAAGTAAGGAAAAGATAGTAAAACTGTGTTAGATTTCTTATGATAAGAACAAAAAAGATATAGAATCAGTTCAGTTATTTATGTATATCTTTACACATTAAACATCACATGGATACTGGAGTCATGAGGCCACACTTACATTGAATCACTGTTGTCCCACATAAATTTTTTCTAACATAACCTGATGTTTCTGTTTATGCAGTTTCACTTATAAATCTCTTGATTTATAAGTGAAACTGCATAAACAGACACCAAGTGATGTTAGAAAAAATTTATGTGGGTACAGCAGTGATTCATGGGAAGTGTGGCCTCATTACGCCAGTATCCATGTGATGTTTTATATGTGAAGGTATACATAAATAACTGAACTGATTCTATATCCTTTTTGTGACAAGTTACCCCGAAGCATCCTAAATGTGCTTCTACAAGATAAGAAGCCAGAACAGAAATTAACCATGACAGTGAAGCTGGAATGAAAATACTAAATGATGGCAAGGGAGTCTCAGCACCTAGCTCTTTATAGAACATCCAGTCCAGCATGGATTTATTCATGCATTGCAAATCTTGTTAGACTGAATTGACTGTGAGCTCCATCATAAATCCAAGAAATGGATGGGTAGACTGTATTCCTGGGCTGCTAGAAAGCATTTGATTCTGTACCTCCTCTGAAGTTGGATGAGAGGTTGGACATAACAGAGAAAGGGATAGTCTCCTTCACTGAATAGATTAATGTGTCCGTGAAATAGAGCAAAGGACATTTGAGGATGGTTAGAGAGCTTCAGAACTTAGCCCAGCTTATAACATCCAGGCCAACATAGATTCAGAGAAAGGAGGTCTCCTAGACTTTCATGAAAGAGTTGAGCTTGATCATAGACCAATGAGATGTATGGTTAGATTATGTATTCTTGAACTGCAAAAAAGTGTTTTACACTCAACCACATAAGAGGTTGGATAAGAAAACTGGATCTACAGGCAAGAATAAGGGGTAGGCTTCTGTGTTGTATGGAATATTGACAGTGGAATGAAGCAAGGGTCACAGGTTAGAAGAGCAATAATGAAATGAACTGCGGTCTACCTTGGTATGTCACAGGACTCTGACTTGGACCCACAGCTCTTTGTGGTGTTAGTGACTTGTTGGACTGGAATCATACTTGAACATGTTTGTAGATGATATCAAGATCATTAGAAAAATAAAGAATGAGGCTGATTGCATCATTGTACAAGGGGATCTAGACAGACTTCAAAGTTGGTCTAATGAATGGTTGAAATTCAATACGAGTACAGTAGGCACTTAACTAACTTTCAGTTATTTGCTAAACAATTTAACCATCCATTATTAACAGTGCCTTAATTTATGTAACTGCATACTCCCACTCCCCACTGTAAGGCAGGTTTTAAAAGCCTGCACTCTTCCTGCTTGTACATGCAGCATGTTGGTTGCAACTGTCCTCCACATTGCTCTCATTTGTGTATCAGTGCACATAGTCAGTACATTTTGTCACCCCATGCTGCTATTCAAGACACTTTACATAGATTTACTCATCATAACTATGGTAAGCAACTCCCAGGCTGCTACTTCCACCATAGCCACCTACCCCAGTGACCATGACATCTCACAGCCTTCAACCTCATGTGATGCTATATCTTTCCAGCTAGAATAAGAAATTAAATATTTCAAAGAGGTTTGGAAAAAATTGAAATCTAGAGGCAGAAAGTCATAATTCCCTTATTGACATCATGAATGAAAACCATGGTAATGAGGAGAAAGTTGGTACTGAGGATCTTGAAGAAAAGCTCAGAGAACATTGGTATAATCTTACTGATAAAGAATTAGTAGTTATTTAAAGTCAGGATATCCAGCACTCTGGATCAAATGAGGAAGAGAAAGAAGAGGGTCATATGAGAAAAGAAATGGCAAAAAAAAAATAGGGGGATAACCTGCAATATGTAATGCAATAGATTATTCAGCATGATTTGATATGATTTTGTAGTCTTTAAAGTGCCAGAACTTCATAGTTATATAATGCATTTGAGTACAGGTTGCCAATAAAAAATCCGGCAGTTGTTATTCCGGTTCCATCAGTTTTCCAGCAGGAATCTTGGTGTGGTCTGTACCTGCATGGTGAGCAGAGTTTAGAAATTCCTGGGTTGGCGAGCCACTGCTTTTAGGTGTCGCTGGTAATGTTTTGATAGCGCTGAGGCCAGAATCAGCTGTTGGTGCACACTTCCAACTGCAAACAGGCATTCCTGCTCATTTATATGCCTTTATTGTTAAAATCTGCTGCTATATAGCACCAGCCATGGATTCAGCAAATAAAAGAAATGGCGTAAAACACAAACATCGCTCATTGTCCATTGCAACGAAAAGCAAATTATACATGAACTTCTTGCTTATGCTAAAGATGCAAGTGATCCTGCTGCCAAGTATCTTGCATCAAGGATAGATGAAGCTGCTGTAGAGGAATGGCTGCATGCTGATGATAATGTGCCTACAGTTCATCATTACACTGATTTTGAAATTGTACAGATGGGTGTAGATCCAGAGAAAATAGCAGTGGAGAAGAAAGCAGTGATGATAATGAGGAAGATATGTGAGAAAGAATATCTATTGATGGGTTAATTAAGTTGACAACTGAACTGCTGACTGGACTAGAGCAATGAAGTTTTGTAACTGAACAAGAAATAATGAATGTTTACTTGCTCCAAGATAAACTCATCAAAGAAAGGCCAAAATATATGAAACATTGTGTGAAAGGAGAAAGTTGAGAGTAAATGTAAATAAAAGCAAGGTTATTAGGTTCAGCAGTATTGAGGGACAAGCTAGTTGTGATGTAAGTTTTGATGGAGTAAAATTGGAGGAAGTGAAGCGTTTTAGATATCTGGGAGTGGACTTGCAGCGATTGGAACCATAAAAACGGAAGTGAGTCATAGGGTGGGAGAGGGGGCAAAGGTTCTGGGAGTGATGAAGAATGTGTGGAAAGAGAGAACATTATCTCGGAAAGCAAAAATGGGTATGTTTGAAGGAATAGTAGTTCCAACAATGTTAAATACCTGTGAGACATGGGCTATAGATAGGGTTGTGCAGAGGAGGGTGGATGTGTTGGAAATGAAGTGTTGATAGACAGTATGTGGTGTGATGTGGTTTGATCGCATAAGTAATGAAAGGGTAAAAGAGATATGTGGTGATAAAAGGAGTGTAATTGAGAGAGCAGAAGAGGTGTGTTGGTATGGGTTGGACATATGGAAAGAGGGAGTGAGGAAAGGTTGAGAAAGAGGATGTATGTGTAAGAAGTGGAGGGAACAAGGAAGAGCGGAAAACCAAATTGGAGGTGGAATGAAGGGATGAAAAAGATTTTGAGCGATCGAGACCTGAACATGCAGGAGGGTGAAAGGCATGCATGGAGTAGAGTGAATTGGAACGATGTGGTATTCTGGGGTCAGCGTGCCATCAATAGACTGAACCATGGTATATGAAACATCTTGGGTAAACCATGGAAAGGTCTGTGTGGCCTGGATGTGGATAGGGAGCCGTGATTTCGATGCATTACATATGACAGCTAGAGAATGGATGTGAGCAGATATGGCCTTTCTTCATATGTTCCTGGCGTCTCCTTGCTGACCCGTGGGGTGGTGATACTGTTTCCTGTGGGGTGGAGTGGTGCTGGGAATGGATGAAGGCGAGCAAGTATGAATATTTACATGTGTATACATGTATATATGGAAAAGTGAGAAAGTCAGGGAGAGTGGTTTGGTGGAGAGAGAGGAGGTGGTGAAAGCCTTGCATAAGATGAAATCCAGCAAGGTGGCGGGATTGGATGGTATTGCAGTTGAATTCATTAAGAAATCGGGTGACTGTGTTGTTGATTGGTTAGTAAGAATATTCACTGTATGTATGGATCATGGTAAAGTGCCTGAGGATTGGTAGAATGCATGTATAGTGCCACTGTACAAAGGCAAAGGGGTTTAAAGGTGAATGTTCAAACTACAGAGGTTTAAGTTTGTTGAGTATTCTTAGAAAACTGTATGTGAGGGTATTGATTAATAGGGTGAAGGCATGTACAGAGCATTAGATTGGGGAGGAGCAGTGTGGTTTTAGAAGTGGTAGAGGATGCATGGATCTGGTGTTTGCTTTGAAGAATGTATGTAAGAAATACTTAGAAAAAATAGATGGATTTGTATGTGGCTTTGTGGAAGGTCTTAAGAATATATGGTGTGGGAGGTAAGCTGCTGGAAGCAGTGAGAAGTTTTTATCAAGGGT
>JAYMFT010089500.1:0-14067 GCA_038088735.1 Panulirus argus | reverse complement strand
CTCTCTCTCTCTCTCTCTCTCTCTCTCTCTTTCTGTCTCTCCCCCCCCACCACCTCCAACCGACGTGGTCGACCGTAATCGAGGGTTCACAGCCCATGAGGCTCGGCTAACGGCATCTTCACCTTCGCGCTCGAAAACATCTCTTCCTCATTGGTCGCTCATCAATCACTTTGATCAGATATGCAACATGACTGCACAACAAACAACAAACGTAACAAGAACTCCGGCAGCCTTAATGCACAATTTTCTTTAGCGTACGCAACAAAAACGTTTAAGCCCCGGACGAGGCACACGCTCATTCATAAATGAAACATGATTCACTTCGTGGATGACTTGGCCTGTATCTTGTATTCGATTACCAGACAAGACGGAGGAGGCTCATGCAAGGCGACACGTCTCAATCCCTTGACGCGAGTCAGAGGGACGTGTCGCACCGACCAAAAGCGCTTGCAGGGTTTCCCTGGCGCGGGAGAGAGGTGTATGCATGTGCACCTGGGGTCGCCAGGCACTCACTCCTGTGTAGTTAACCCATAGGGTCTCCTTAGGGATTCTGTACATGGTGGTACTAACCCATGCGGTGGGTGTGAAGCACCCACGATGCGGGTACTGGGATGTGGGCTGAGGGTGAAACTGAGGGAGGATAAGTGGTGAGGTCTCGTCACTTTACGAAAATTGAAGCTTTTTTTTCCTCCAAACCCAACAGCCATTTTGCGAATTATGTCACTTCCGGATCTTATCTACAAACCATTTACTTCACACGATCCTAAAGAGAAAAGAAATAAAAACTACAACTTTTCCTTCAAATATAACATGATGGCGGCAGTTTGAAAAACAGATTAAGATGGTGTAGCAGCGTCACTGTGGCCTTCATCCAAGAGGTCCGTCTCTGCATCCAGAGGAGCTTAATGAGCGCACGAAGCCCGATGAGCCTCGACGTCTCGTTCTCCGTAAAACTGTCCTCACCAGCCGTCTGCTGCCCCGTCCCGAAACACGCCATGACACAAACACACACACACACACACACACACACACTCACACGGACATACACACACACAGGACAGGCAACAGAGGCCTTACAGGCCAAGATGAAGTAATCAGCCCACTGGAGCTTTCAGCAAAATCTTAACTAAATTTTTTTTTGTTACGTGGACGCAAAAAAAAAAAGAAAAAAAAACAACCAACAACCGTTCTGATAATCTGATATCACAAGTGGAAATTAAAGATATTGCAACATAAAAAAAAACCTAACCCTATAACTATATAACCGATGTAATAAAATGAAAAAAGATCCGACATGAGCAAGAGGAAGCGTTAGATATCTAAGCTTAAAAAAATGAAGCACTAGAAGGGAAGATACAGCGGGGCTTCTTCCTCCGTTTTCTCAAAGAGAGAGAGAGAGAGAGAGAGAGAGAGAGAGAGAGAGAGAGAGAGGAGAGAGAGAGAGAGAGTATAAGTTCGCTCGACGAGGTCTTGCCACTGGGAAGAAACAGCGCATGGTGCTCGCCCTCCCACAAGCCAACAGCATCTGGTCCTTCCCTTTTGGTCACCCATCCAAGTACTGACCAGACTCATCGCTGCTTAGGATCGCATGAGAAGCTATGGAGGGGATCGAGGAGGGACGTTTGGAGAGGGAATAATCAACAAGAAAAAAGGGGGAAGAGACTGATTCTCGAGCAGATTGATCATGTTAAGGAGAATAAATGATGAGAAACTGTCCAGAGATAATCATCAGACATGGGGCTCGAGAGTGAGTAGGGCCAACGTGAAAGACACGAGGGACGGGAACTGGTGAGGAACCTGTTTTGGGTGAGGGCGAAGGTGGGTAAGGTGAAACAGAAGGTGAGTCAAGGGAGGGAACAGCTACACGAGTAAAAAAAATGCAAGGGGAGTGTGATGAATATAAGCGAATATGCTGAATAAGTCCGATTTGAGTAAGTGTGAATAACTTCTTGTGAGTGAGCGAGTCTCCTTAGTGTGAGCGAGTCCATTGTGAGTGTTGCTGAACAAGTCTAGTGAAAGCGTAGGTGAATAAGCCTAAAGAGAATACGGGTGAATGAGCATCTGATGAAAGCCGGTAAATAAGAGTATGTAATCATACTTGACTGTGCTCAGGGTGCAGTAAGAAGTTGAGGATGATCAGGTCAACGTCACACTCGTTGAGTGGGTACTTCACATGTGTGGCAGCAGGACGAGAAAAAGTGTGAGCCAGTCAAGGTGAGTCTAAAGTGTGGATGAAGTGTGTGAGTGAGTGAGTGAATGTTTGGGCTTGAGCTGGTGTAGACCCGAACGATAAGGAACGCTAAGTGCTTAACGTTACTCTGTGTGAGTGGGTGGTTCCAAGGGCGGATATTATGTCATTCCAGTATGTGTTTAAAAGCTGTCTGATGGACTCACACACACACACACACACACACACACACACACAAACACACACACACACACTCTCTCTCTCTCTGCTTCTTGTTTTCAAACACCTTTATCTATACTACCTGCATTTTCTCTATATATCTTTAGCTTCTGGCTTCCCTAAACTCGATTAACCATTAATTATCATTACTATCACCAATATCATTATCATCATTACTATTTCTACTTTCCCACTCATTCACTGTACATCCCAGACAGTCACTACACCGACTCCCTCACATATTTTTAAAAGCTAAAAAAAAAAATTGCTCATTTGCATGTTCTCATTTTCACACGCATTTCTTCACATAAATGTCCCATAACGTCTTTGACTCAGAGCAAAAAGTGCCTCCAGTCGTCCCTGAACTAAATACATGCTGGGAGAGGCACGCACCCTCCTACACTCCTACTGTAATTTGCATATTTTTTCCAGGTCTTAGTGGGAAAAGCTAATTTTTATCTTAACTTTAGCTGTTTTTCTTTTCTTTAGGCGAGTCACCGACTGTTCTCTGCCATCCTCCACATTCTCGTCATCACATTTTTACAGAGGGCCAACATGGCATGGGTATAGTCTTGCCATAATCATGATAATCATGATGATAAATAAGGTCTGGTAAAATAATAACTACAGGAAAAAAGAGAAAAGAAAGAAAATGGAATAATCTCGGTTCCTTAGGTGTTCATAAACTCGACCAGCAAAATGTGGAAAGGTTACGAGAAGAGGATCACTACAAAGACATTGGAGAGCTCCGCAGCTTCGTTGTACAGAGGTTAAATAAGAAGAGTGGTGCCATAACGGCCAATCTTCGTATGGCTGTCCTCCACACACAAGTTATAGGAAACAGCAGCCAGACGCGTGCCGTTTGAAACGACGTCATTTACGCTTGATTCACTAAAAGATGTCTTTTACGCGCGACTCATTTTATGACACCACTTAATGCGACTCACTAAACGAGGTCATTTACACACCATTTGCTAGATGATGTCATTTACAAGCGATTGACGAAGTGATGTCATTTACAAGGGACAGACTAAAGGATTCAGTTTATACTCGACTCCGTAGGATGAAACTATTAACAAAGCACTAAATAATGCCACAATTTACACATGACTCATTAAAGAATATCATTTACGCACTACTCAATAAGTGACAACACACACGACTCGCTAAGTAGCATCATTTACACGCAACTCGCTAAGTAGCGTCACTTAACACAAGACTCGTTAAGTAGCATCATTTACACACGACTCGCTAAGTCGATTTATGTGACTCATAAAATGACATTACACGCGACGTCCGTTACAAGCATCTCGCTTACTGCCGTCATTCACGACTCGCGAAGTCATAATTCACACATGTCTCACTAAATGAACGTAATTTACACGTTCTTCAGTAAATGACATCATTTACGCACGACTCTGTAAATCACTTTTCCAACTGCTTCCCCGTCACTTCGAAACTATGATTAATTGCATTTCTTTTGTTACACCTGCTCCATAATATCTATCGCATGTTTTATAATCATCAAATGACCAATCCAGAGCATTGATCACGATCTAATCACCAATATTCGATTAATTTCTGATTAATCGCAGTGATAAAATCGGAAAAAGAAAATTTCCCAAAGCCATATAGAAAATCAAGTGGTGCGGAAGCGCAAAGCTGCTAAGCCCAATTACCCAATTTTCTGACCCTATTTAAGTTCGAGAAGGCCGATCATCGGCTACCCAATTTTCCAGCTTTTGAAGGACAAGGAAGCTGAGCCCAATTACCTAGTTTTATGAGTCCTGATAGTTTGGGAAGTTGTGCCCAATTAACCAATTCTCTGCCTATTAAAAAGTCGAAAAAGGTGGAAGACGACAGGAGCCCAATTCCTCAGTTTTCTGACCACAGAAAATTCGATAAAGTTGAAAACCAAAGCAAGGCCCAGGTACCCATTTTATGACCGTCTTAAGTCGACCGAGTCCAATTTTCTGACTATCAGAAGGTGAGGAAGTCAAACTAAATTACCCAATTTTCTAAACACTAAGGGTTATGAAATTGAGTCCAGTCACCCAATTTTTGACTCTACTGAGACGTCTTGCAAGTCGAGCCTATATACATAACTTTACTGAGTAAAGTCGAGCAAGTTTTACCCAATCATTTAATCCTCAGCTTTACTGAAGTTCGGAGAATGTTGCTGAAACCCAATCACCAAATGTTCTGACTCGATCAAGAAGGGTTCGGGGTTCGGGGTCTCGAAGCCAGCTGGAGGGAACGGTTCATCAGCGTCTGAGCGAAGCCACGGCGGAGGAACCGAGACGGGACACCGAATCAGTGAACACACCGCAGCTGAGGAGGTAGACAAGCCAGCAAACTCGTGTGTTACCGAGTCGTTTCTTCTTCATGTTGGGGGAGAAGTTGGGGTCTGGGGGGAGAGTCTGAGTGCCAAAGTGGGGAGAGAGAGAGAGAGAGAGAGAGAGAGAGAGAAAGAGAGAGAGAGAGAGAGAGAGATGACATACCAAAATAGTCTTTCTTTTTCTTTTCACAACAGCGTCCCTAAATGAAAAATACACCACGAAAGTAATCGTGAAACCAGACAATACACTTAATTGAACTGAGGAGAACTGAAAGGTCTTTCTAAATCGTATACAGAAACCTCCTAGATGGTCTCAAACAACCCCGTAAAATTCAATCTTACAGTAGAGCGATAACGAGATATAATCTAATGGATTACGTAACTAAATAGCTGCATCATAATGTTAACTCGACATTCATCTCCACCCAGTCTGAACCCTTGAGCAGGTGCTAGACTACCTAATGGCCTTGTTAACAAAGCTCGTGTACTATCTGTGCTTGTGATTATCTGGATTTCCATTGATCACATTTACTAAACATCCTTTACTGAAAAATGGCACGACCTAAATCACTATTAAAGTGGTGTTCTGATGTGCTAGAATGTAGCATAAAGCTTTCTGAAGATGCCCAGAGACCACACGAGGTCATAAGATCGGGGGAACGATTTGGCGGACCTCAAGTATGTTCTAATCGAAGGTAATGGAAGCGGTTGCTGTAGGTGTCTTTTGATTCCATGAGTGATTTACGCTGCCAGTTTGATTATCAATTTTTTTTTTTCGAGATAAAAAAAAAAAGAGTTGCTTCAACTCTGACGATAATATCTTGTCGCGCCATCTTAAATGAGTCTGAGAATTGAGGGCCGCTGATAAGATCGGCCGACATTTAACGGGTCGATACCTCAGGAGCAATTTGTTAACAATAAACCCCTTCGGCTCCGAGGGGCGCCGGCGGGGTCAGCAAGTGGTGTCCGAAGCTCGTGATGCGAGAGAGAGAGAGAGAGAGAGAGAGAGAGAGAGAGAGAGCCACCCTATCTAAGCTCTCAACTATTCTCGTTTCTATAAAGTCTTTGTTCTTTCACTATCCTCCTCCCCCCTATTCCTACCCAAACCCAGGCCTCTTACTATCCATTAAAACACTCCTTCGGGATGTCAGTTTCCTCTGCACAGTAATTCTACCCATCCTTCCAGCGATGCGCCTCCCTCCTTCACTCCAGTCCCTCCAGTGACTGGTTCTGAGGGTCCTCCAGCACCAACCTCCCTCCACCCCTAGCTTGACTTAGCTCCACCTCAATGAAAAACCTCAGGTCTCCGGGTCTTCTCTGCTCTTGGACGGTGTAATCCAGGTCACAGTGGGACCTACCCTCCCCGACAGGTCCAGAAAGACATTGAAATTCCAGTTCCCTTTGCTGCCTCAGAGGGCAGAGCTTAGGATGCGAGGTATACTTTCCAGGGCGGTCTGGAACGCTTTCACACCGGGAGGGAGTGAGGCATGTGCCCTGAGTCCAGCAATGGTTGGTTGTGCGTGGAACTAACTACCTCCCTCCTTTAATTGACAGGATGAATGCAAAGGTCCTCATTGTTTGGGCTGATTGGTTGCCTGATTACAATGTCCTTGTTACATGGTTGTCCGGCCGTGCTTGACTGGGTCGTTAGGAGCCTACAACAAACCGTTCCAGGTGGTCTAACCACAAAACCCCTTGATTAAGTGCGTTTTCTTTTATCATATTTTGTTTAGAAAATGATGAAGTGTCGCCTTACTGGTGTGTGTACGACGGCAGTATACTTAACAGCAGAATCCCATGCACTTAGGAGATAAAAGGGAGTAAAGACGGTATTCAGGGTACAATGAAGGGCATGTAATACTTAAAGTAGAGAGAACACTTCAAAGACTTAAAAGTGAAGAGACTACACAGAATATCGAGAGGACACAGAGAACATGTCGAATGCAAAGTGAGTGTGTGGGAAGTACGAGGGGCGCAAACGGTGGGCGGAGGGCGCACACAAGGGGCGTAAATAGTGGGCTTAGGGGGCACACAAGGGGCATAGACAGAGGACTGAGGATGCACACAGGGGGCGCAGACAGTAGGCGGAGGGTGCACACAGGGAGAGCAGACAGTAGGCAAAGGGTGCACACAGGGGGCGTAGTGTGTGGGCTGAGGGTGCACACAAAACACTCGTAAATATGGGGATTTGTAGTTCCGAGTACTTATCCCCAAAACCCGAAGTATTCGGATTATTACCATAACACTGTGTAAACAATATATTCGGAGTACGCTTGAAGGTACACAGAGCTTACAGTATGTAGTCAGAGTGCACTTATGAGGAATATTCAGAGTATATGAAACGTATGGTGTACTTGGAGTACACGAGAAAAGGCCCTCAGAGTACACTGAGATGTACATTCGGGGGTACTACTTCCAGTACAAGAATTGAATAGATAATTCAGCGTGGACGAAGCTAAATGAACCATTCAGAGTACACAAAATACACTGATTATATACAGTACACAAAATAATTAAAATTTACACCTGTCTGGACATTAACCCTTACTGTGTCGTTTATAAGATTTATACATTGTCTCTCGGAGCAGAGTGTTTTCCAGAGAATATATTTATGAAACTGCTTCACCATGTAATAAACTACTCTCTGTTCCTCTCTCTCTATTTTCAAGGATTAAAGATTGATGAATGTATCAACTACAGTTGTCCTAAGTAGCTCTTCTGTGAGAGGCGGGGTCATTAGCTACGCGTCCACACACACCAAAAAGAAAATAAAAAAAGAAAAGTTGGGGTCGAGCATTCGGATGGGGCGGAGCCTCAGAGTGGGGCTTCGGAGCAGTGTGTGTGTGTGTGTGTGTGTGTGTGGTAATGAGTCACTCTGAAGGGAGAGTCCACCTACCCAAGACCAGCTAGTCTCAGTAGCTCGCTTTAAGAAGAACGGACGAAAGAATGGTGCTAAGAGCGAATGCCTGTGGATGCAGAGGAACAGCGTCCAGGAAAGGTAAGGGAGAGACGTGAAATATGACTGAAGGAGACGAAGGAAAAAAATAGAAAAGAAGAAATAGTGTTTAGGTCACATATCAAGATGAACGGAGGAAGGTAATTTACAAAGGTAAATATAAGGAGAACTTTTATGGCGGTTGTGAAGAGAGTAATGGCAACGGGGGAAGAGGTTAGTGTTGCCGGTGGAGGACAGGTGGTGATTGCGGTGGTAGTGGTGGTGGTGGTCTGGGAGCCAGGAGTGTGGGTGGAGTCTGACGTCAACGGAGGTGACCATCTTGTGCAAAGTGCCTCGGATCATCTGGAGACTAGCCAGAGGGAAGGACCAAAGACGTACGGGAAGACATAAATAAAACAGGAAAACAATTTTGAAAGATACGAATCAGGAGGTTTGAGGACACGAATCATGTGGTTCGAGGATACGAATCAATTTGTTTGAGGATAATCCATTGGTTTGAGATTACGAAACTGGTGGTTTGAGGATACGAATCATGCGGTTTGAGGATACAAATCATTTGGTTTGATACGTAACGAATCAGTTGGTTTAAGGATACGAATCAGGATATTTGAGGATTCGGATCAGGTGGTCTGACGATACGAATCAGGTGGTTTGGAGATAAGAATCTGTTGGTACGAGAATACGAGTCGGTTGATTTGAATGCGATGATAAAGGTTGCTGGAAATTTGGAAAATACCAGACATAAGATCAGTGAGACGATGGTGATTTTCCATACGATATATGGTGATATAGTGAGGCTTACAGGTCGTTCCCTCGTTAAGATGGTGAGGATAATGGTGGCAAAGATGGTGCTGACGGTAACAGAGTAGCGGGAAGATTACTGTGGGCCCTAATGATAACCAGTTAGGATGGTTGGGATGATAGCTGCGGCCTCTGATGATAACCAGGGCCGGAATGGCTGGGATGATTGCTCAGTCCTCTCCTGACACCCACTGAAGATAACCATGGCGAAAATGACAGTGGTGAAGATGATGACGATAATGATGATTGTGATGGCTCCTGATGAGCGACTATGGACTCGATGGTGATGCTGAGCCCACTGGTGATACCTACGGCACTGCTCACACCCGGCTGGTGTTCCATACCACTGTCTGGAAACGCATAAACACACACATCTCACCCGCAAGGGGCACCCTCCCTCGGTGCTAATGAAGACGATCTTATCGACTAACGAGGAGGAGGAGGAGGAGGAGGAGGAGGAAGAGAGCTGTTGGGGTGAAAATGAAAACTTGTTCTTTATTTTTTTCTCTCTGCTAACGAGTAGCAAGGCTTGGGATGGCTTGGCCCCGGCTGCCGCCGCTGCCTTACCCAGCAACACGGACGGGGCGCCGCCAGCACCTGCTTCATTATGCCTCCCGTTCAGCTCACAGCTGACGACCTGTCGGGGTCTCGTAGCCGCTAACACCGTCTACCGCTCTGCCTTGATTGACAAGACGGCCCTCCTGGCCCACGTTTTTGCACGATGGTAATATCTCTCTGGATGGGACGATTGCCTCGTAGAATATACAAGTGTGGGTTTTTGTCAGCTAGGGGGTTCCACAGTCAGGCCCTGCTGGTAGTGATGGTCCTGGATTATTCAAGGGACAGGGAGGAGAGGATGCATAATATATATGTGCAAGGTTCTGGAGAAGGTGGAGAATTAATCTGTCGTTAACGAAACGCATTGTTCTAAAATGCAGACCTGAAGACTTTTTGCAGAGCCATTTTTTTCAAATCAAAATGACGAAGGGGAACGGATGATCCAGGGATGAAATACCAAAACCAAATTTTACTCCATAATGTTAAAGTTCTTAATATTTTTATAATACGGTAGACAAGACGTCACGGACACCTGAATGCCATAATCATGGCCATCTCTTATGCGTTATATGAATGCATACACAGATATATATATATCCTTTACATAGAAAACCAAGTTTAAGGCAGGTAACCATTTACCGACCATCCTGGAAGGGAGGATGAACACCTGGGCTGGCTGCGAGCCGACTGACACCTCCCCAGAATTCGAACCCGAGCCTGAACGAAGCGTGGCTCGAGCACGGTCAGCACCCCTAACCGCTCCACCACTCAAGCCCATACAGGACTCGACTTGTGGTTCTCGAGGTGAGACGCTCTTCATCTCTCTCACTCCAGCACCGCCAGACACCCACTCTTCAACGGTAAACACGTGACCAGGATAAACAAGTCCTCCAAACACCTTTTTTCCAGCCGGCATCATTTGCCTGGAAACAACGAGGAAGATCAACGAGACTAACGACGTGGTCTTATCTTAGGAGTTCTTGTGTGTTCGCATGAACACTGCTCATTAAGGCGGACTGTGTTGAACATCAATATAGCATGAACAACGCACAATGTGGCGTTCTCAGCACAACACTTAAAACGTTGTTTGCTTTATCTACAGCCGACGAGGCTCTGCGACAGAAGAGGGAGACTTGGCTGCCAATTACTGTGTAAATTCGTCAATGAAACTCATCACGTAAGATAACTAATTAGCCAAAAAAAAAAAATATCGTTTCTCGTATCTTTAAGTCATGCTATAAAATGCACAGAATAAATTATTCTCTTTTATAGGTCAACATTAATCTAAAACACTGTAGGAAAATAATGAAAATTTGGCAGCATTCTGTTTTCTATATACGTATAGTTTTAAGGCAAGTGTACTACTTGAGAAAATATTCCCATTTATGACTCTCTCTCTCTCTCTCTCTCTCTCTCTCTCTCTCTCTCTCTCTCTCTCTATATATATATATATATATATATATATATATATATATATATTGCAGTAGGTCACAGTTCTCTGAGGCTTACATTCTACATAAATGATTAATTACCTGCGGCTTACATTCTTGAAGAGTAACCAATGACCTGCCATTTACATTCTACGAAAAATCTCAGTGACCTGCAGTTTAACATTCTTCAGAAACTTTTAACGATCTGCGGTTTATATTCTAACAGCACTAGCTCACACACCTTCTGGTGGGATCAGCGACGAAGGAAGGGGAAGAAGGTAATGATATTTCTGACACCTAAAGCTCCCTTGTATGAAATCCTGTAGAGAGGGAAGACAGGAACATGGTGTCGAGATAATCTCTCTCTCTCTCTCTCTCTCTTTCGCTCTCTCAGCAAGAAACTCTCCCAAGATGCCCTAAGCAGCTCAATTTCCTTCTTCATAGAGTACCGGGACTTCAAAGAGAGACTTCTCCAACAAGAGAGGAAGGTAATATATATGTTCTTCGCTTCTTCTGTGATGTGTGCAAGATGTTGTCGAAATGGGACAGTGAAAAATCAGCTTTGCTGTCTAACGTGTTGGCAATGGGCTTAGCGTGTTTGAGGGAGCATGGATAATTGAAATAGATTTCGTGGGAAACGGCGAGGATGTTAATAGAATACAACAGGTAGTCAAGAAAATAAGATGATTAAGGTGGGGACGACATTAGACAAAGGTGATACTTTTCGAGTGGTTTGGAACGGTATAAAGCCCAGGGCAGAAGTAAAAATAAGGGTTACTAAAACAAGCTGGTTTAAATTGTTGCGGGACGTAAAGGAAAAACCCAGCCTTACATAGTCGGGGTTTCTTTGGCCAGCTGAATGTTATTTTGTGTCAGAAACAATACTATGAGGAGGCTGTCCTTCTCCACGCTCGGGCTGAAAGATTTAATACTTGAGGCACAATACACAGCTAAGGACACCGTAGAAGACAAGGTAGTTGTTTTCCATGCTGGAACAGAGAACATTGTTCAGGGATAGATCAGAGAAGACCTTAGGAAAGCTCAAGACACACGGGAAATTTTACACGGAGCCGTAGGAAGGTTGCGGTGGTAGGGCTACAAGTACAGCGCTAGATACGTAGAGCAGAGGGCATCTGTACGTCTGAGGATGGTTGACGGAAGAGATTTCTGGAGTAATTTCACTGGAAAAAAAGTTGTTGTTTTGCTGAGGGGGGGCCTGCATTTAAAAAAGAATTGATAATGCAGAGCTAGGCAAGGTCTGACCTGAATATATTAGGCAGGTACTTGCCAGGTACAAGACAAGAACTAGTCATATCAACAAAGGAAGTCAGCTGCCAGGCAGTTCAAGTGTGACCAACACCTGCTAAGTCAGGCAGTAGTCCCAGGGGAACAGAGTACATGAATCTAGCCTCGGATATCTCGAGACACTTCCACTTTGTCTTTCTGAGTGAGACATTTGATTTTTCGCCAGCGTTAAAAGAATTAGCCAGAAACCAAACAACATGTGGTCTCTTAGAAAACCCAGATATCATAGCAACAACTGATGATAAATAATACAGATAATCACTAATTATCAGACATGGCGATTTCTGGATATAACTGTCGGTAAAGACCATCTACACAAGACATGGTATATTCCTGTATGTTTCAGGCAAGCAACATATTCCCAATGTTAGAAGAACTTGCGTCGATATACGCAATGCGTTTCATAACGAATTAATATGCAAGACTTCCAATATCATTTTAGGGAGACTATATACACTCACTAAAGAATGTGTACAAAGCAATACTGATCTTGAGGAGGGAGTTAGGCAATAACTGTTGGAGTCTTTATGAACCCCAACATAAACTAGGATCTCTTGACAGGTGACAACGAGGGTAACAGACCAATTGATTTATCTGGAGACTGCCATTATAAATCAAATGACCCGAGGCCAAGCGAGAGGCAGTAAAATTTCAGATTTAGTGGTGTCCACGACCAGACGTCTGATTAGCGCCTGAGACGTCGACATAAAGCTGGGTGACCGTAAACTACCATTTCGATATGGATGACAGCAACACGATACAAAATTTTAGATTAGCAAAGTTAACAAATTGCGCAGAGACTCTAGTAATGTTGACTGGAACAGGAACTTACACGTGGACACACACAAGTGACAAGATGTGGAGTAATTTCAGAAATAAAAGAAGAAAATGTTAAAGACTTTGATACTGCTGGTTCATTATCGAATTAAAATGACACCTTAACTAATGACAATTAAGAAATAGCTTTTTGAACAATTCTTTGCATTCGGTGTTAGTTATCGAACATTTTCCAATACACCACAAGCACAAAATGTATTTCTTTGTACGAAATGAAAGAAATAGACATATAGAACACAGAATGCTTGCAAGTACTTGAAAATCCAGAGAAATCAAATTCGAACAGAAAAACAGGTTCAGACAATCTCTTTTCCACAATATTTATATATATGAGCAACAAAAAGCCTTCTCTGTTACTAAAAGTATCAACAAACTGCGACAGGAGGGGAAACTGGTAAGGGACTGGAGGCTTGCAAATATTACATAAATTTTCAAAACAGGATAAAGAAAATGCACTTCAACCTCCCGTCCCATCAGCCTTACTTCGGTCCTTGAAGTATTGTTAGAAAATATAAAAACAAAATAGTAAGATTTCAAGATTAAAAATTGACAGCAGATTATCAAATTGCTTTCGAAAAAAAAAAAATCATGTTTAAAGAGTTTAACAGAATTCTTTGTTTATATACATAAATACTGGGGGTTCCAAAACACCCTCAGATATTACACACATAATACTTTAGTAAAAGCCTTCAATAAAAGCATCATATAAAAGAATGCTGAGCAAAATAAAAGTTCACGTCATAGGGGAATCGAATCTGCTCAAAGACAGGATTTAAAGCGTAGTTTTAAAAGAATGGGGAAGCGTCTGATTTGACTTCACGTGACTAGAAGCGTACCACAAGGGGCAGTCTTAGGACCCCGTCCTTTTCATCATCTGCACTAATGACGTCAAGACCATTCGACACTAGCAGAGTCTTAAAATCTGCCAATGGCACAAAATTAGATTATAACCCAATCAAAGGATGGCTAGCTAAGAATTCAAAGTTAGACAAACCGATAGAGTGGTTAGAGATATGACAAATGGACTTCCATGTAGATGGTATGCAAAGCAAGACGTAATGGTGCTAAAAACATCTGTTGGTAAACCATATCAGAAGTATATGAAGATAGAAATTTTGGATTGATTATTAGTTATGATCTAAAATACGATTAACATTGTCTAGCTGAGCAAAGCCGACAGGATGCTAGGTTTCAAAGCATTACCTTATACACCAAGAAACCAAGGATTCAATATTCACCCAAGTCAGGCCTCATTTGATCAAGGATGAAGAAAAACTAGAACGCATTCAAAGAAGAGCAACAAAACTAATTCCGTCGCTTAAGTACAGGTCTTGTTAAGGAGGACTTTGAGACCTTACGCGAGAAATGGCAAATATATATATATATATATATATATATATATATATATATATATATATATATATATATATATATA
>JAYMFT010089489.1:0-14068 GCA_038088735.1 Panulirus argus | reverse complement strand
TGTAATGCACTGAAACCACAGCTCCCTTTCCACATCCAGGCCCCACAGACCTTTCCATGGTTTACCCCAGACGTTCCACATGCCCCGGTTCAATCCATTAACAGCACATCGACCCCAGTAAACCACATCGTTCCATTTCACTCTATTCCGTGCACGCCTTTCACTCTTCTGCATGTTCAGGCCCCGATCGCTCAAAATCCCTTTCACTCCACCCTTCCACCTCCAATGCTTTTAACCACTCTAACTGAAAATTCGTTCCATGTGTTAACAATCCTGTTGAAGAAAAAGTACCTCTCCTCGTTCAAGGTAGAACGTCGAAGGATTTGTATCTCAGCCCAGGAATCATCTTCTCAGCTCGACAATGTACTCTCTCCATTCTGTAGGGTGGCCAAAACTAAACACAATATCCAAGATGTGGACGGAACAATGAATCGTAAAGAGTAACTTTTGATTTCTTTGGACTTAAATCGAAGGCCCTACGTACGAATCCAAGAAATTTGTTCAATCTTTTCACTACTTCTGTGCATCGCTTAATTGGTTTTAGGTCTCTAGAGATTATTATTACGCCTAAGTCGTTTTACTCATTTACTTTTTGCAATTAAACAGAAATCATACTGTAGCTTGCCTTTTCGTTTTTACTACTGATTTGTAAAGCTTTGCTGTTATCGATATCAAAATTCTTTGCCACTTATGAGCCTGGTTCAACAGTTTGTCAATATCAGTTTGAAGCCATAGACGTTCAAGTTCATTTGTAGATTTATTCTCTAGCCTTTAATCATCAGCGAATTTTAACATTTTACAATGCAGACAATTATCGGTATATAATCATTACATATGAGAAAGAGAACCGGTCCGAAGACTAATCCTTGTGGCACTACACTTGTTACGTCTAACCATCCTGAGGCTTGACCATTAATCACAACTCTCTGTTTACAGCCAGTCAATCAGTTACCTAGCCGCTAAAGTACAACCCCTCTATGCCATTTGACTTAATTTTTTCATAGTAGATTTTAATGCAGAACGTTTTCGAAAGCTTATTGAATCTTTAGATAGATAATATCAACAGCTATACTTTCGTCATACATGTTGATTATATCAATTGAAATCAGAGTTCTCAGAACTAAGCAATTTCGTCGAAACCATGCTGAGAAGCGTTTATTTAGTGGTAATCCTCTACATGGTTTACATTTCTTTCTCGAATGATGGTTTCCATAAGTTTTCAAACTACAGATGGTGGCTAATAGGACGGTAATTTCCTGGCAGTGACATACTGCCTTTTGGAATATCTGTGTTGCACTGGCAAGCTTCCATTCATCCAGAACTTTTCCCATAGCAAGTGATTTGATGAAAAGGGCAGTCAAGGGCTTGACTATCTCATTTTTCTCCTCATTCATTGTTCTCAGATTAAATTTATCAGGGCATGCCGCTTTATCTATTTCATTTCGTTTTTTGTTGAAAGTATATCTTCAGCATTTATGTCAATTTTTTGAAGAACTTTCCCCTCTCTTATCAGTGAAAGTGGATACGGGACATGAGTTGTGCCTTCGGTCGTAAAGACATATGCAAGAAAGAGTCATATAAAATTTTTTCCATGGCTACGTTGTCTTGAACCACAACTGGATAATGACTCTTGCTTCTAACATAACTAAAGCTTATTAGGCTTTCTTTTGTTATTTTCGGCAATATACGCTTTATATCGACGTTTACCTTGTCGTATAACTCTCTAACTGTCTTTGCGTAAATTTATATGACTTACTCTATCATACTGGTTATTACCTTCTCTGAGTTTCTTATGTTCTTAGACAACAGGCACATATTTATTTCAGTGTTTCAACACCTTGGTTTCGTTCTAGAAATAGACTGTTTACAACGCATTAGCACGTACGTACCCGCCGCTGCTTTCAAGGTTTAACTAAAGCTTTTCTAAGCTATGTTTATGTTGTTCATGTCATGTCATGTCGTTTTCGCCCCAAGTGTCCCTCTCACGAACAGTGAGAAAATCATTAAAATTTGCACGTCTAAAATGATGACTGACAAGTATAAGGGAAATGAATTAACAGTTAAAGAACCAGGAATTTCAAGGGGGGAAAATTTTGTCGTAGAGGGTAATATATATGCTTACGGAGTCATGCTAAGAAAGGAATAATGGAAAAAGTTTAAGAAATTGATAGAATCGACCGAACTTAAAAAATTATATATATATTCAACAACGTTTGCTGTAAGATAACTGAATGCTTCTCCCAAGATGGCGTAATGAAGATATCAAAAATTCTAACATCATAACTAGTAACCACAAACGAGTATCCGGGCTACGGACGCTTCATCGGTGGAGCCTAGCACAAGTGTCTGAGGGTCTGATATGCAGACCACTGTGAGCTGTTGGTTGGGTAATGGGTGTAGCGTTCTTTGGAACTCTCTCTCTCATACCCGTGTTACGAACACTGCCTGAAGAACGAACTTTGACAGAAATTAGATTAAGAGTATCGATATATGTAATCACAAAGACTCGTATGTAGGTGTGCACAACTATAGTACTAAATAGACAACCTGGTCATGATGGAGGAGGATTTACAGTTGATTATTTAAGAAGAGTTGTCATTGTCGAGGGTAGAGGTGGCGGGGTGGCAGGCCCAGGTGGCTCGTCCGGACACGAGATATATCATCTCCCGCCCGCCTGGCTGGTGATGGCGCCAGGCAGCAAGTGTTACGGACATGCTGTCTGGACGGGTATGACGGGGGAGCTGATGGCTGCCTCAGGATAGACAGATAGTTAGTGTGTGATGAAAGAGGAGCTTGAGGAAACGACGAGGGTGCATGTGCAGGATATATTCGCACACACACACATACACACCAGGCAGGAATAAGCGAGAGACTCCTCCGATGGATAAGAGCATCTTGGTGTAAGGGGACAAAGGACACATGCCAGAGAAACCTTCTCCAAATGGATGGAGGCCTGTCTCCAGTGGAGCGCCACAGTGTTCTTAATCCGGGAGGACGCTACTTTACTCTTCTTCATCTATGGAAATGACATGTTAGAGAGTATGGACTGCTACTTGAATATGTTTGGGGACGATGCAAATGTCATTAGGGAAGTGAAAAGAGAGCGGAATTGCATCAACCTGCAAGGGTGTGTAGACAGACTCCAAAGTGGTATATGGTTGACGAAATTCAACCCAAGCAATGTAAAGCAATGAAGGTAGGACAGAGTTAAAGAAATCCTCAATATGGTCATTATATCTAGCAGGAAATAAGCCTCAGGATATATATATATATATATATATATATATATATATATATATATATATATATATATATACATATATTCGCTTTGTCTGTTTATGAAACATTTCACCGAAGTTATTCAATGATTTGCATGTTATGAACTGCGGCGTCATACGTTTCATATCGAATGGGAGAAAGTTTTCTCTGTGATTTTATCCTGTAAGTCACACTGTTGGACTGCAGTGAACTGCCTTCTGTATACATAGCCTTCATTTAACGCTATAGGTCGGCTCAGTACACGTCTGCAACACGCAGCCTAGAGTCCATCATCATATGAACATGTCTCGACTAAAAAGCTCTAACCAAGGGGTGTCAGTCAGGCTTGTGGCCCGTCACCCTCTCTTCAGTCTATCTATTAAGTCTGTTGAAAGAGAAGTGCTTGTAGAATGTTTTGCAAACCTCTGTCCAGTAGGTGTCTAGTGTGGGTTTCCCTCGGCTGAATAAGATCGTCTGGTATTTGCTGGAATTCAGTAATAAATGCGACATCACCAGTGAAAGGGCCATTAGAGATTATTCTAGCGGTTGTTTAAGGCTCTAACCTAACCTAACTCCGGTGTTACACGCTTGTTAGACGTGATAGCGCTGGTGCTGCGGGCTCTCCCTCAGGCACCAGTCATGCATAGTCGCTCAAGTTATTGAGAGCGTTACAAATATCGGAAGCATTGTCCATTATTTTTACTTCTGAGCCCATATTCAGGCTATCGAAGAAAAGAACAGTTAATAAAGAGCGACGTGTGGTACAAGAAAAGTGAAAAGTTTTGTGCTATTTGTTAAAATGAATGGAAAACTTTTTTTTTTTGTAAGAAACAGGCAGCTATTGTCAAAGATTACAACGTTCGGGGGCATTATGACACTAACCATGCTCTAAGGTATAATAAGCATAATGGCATGTTACGTGTCGACAAAGTTAATGAGTTAGAGCAGTCAGCGAAAGAACAGGAGTCGGTATTTACAGATATTCATCATTCGGTGATGCTGCAGTTAGCTTACAGGATTGCCCATGAAATACCTGTGTCATCGAAGCCTTTTTCAGAAAAGAAATTTATAAAGAAATATACGTCGATGGCTTCAAAATACATTTGCCCGAAAAGACGTCAAGCTTTTGCAAATATGAACCTCTCAAGACATACAGTTACAGAGAGAATTTATGAACTATCAGAGAACATTAACAATCATCTCAAAATAGAGGCTTTTACTGCATTTTCTGTTGTGACTGATGAAAGTGCAGATATAATTGATGTTTCTCAACTTTTAGTTCTCATACCTGGCGGGGTTGGAAATATGCGGTTAACAGAAGAGTTTGTGGAACTAGTACCAACGAAAGCAACAACAACAGGTGATGACATCGCGAGACTGGTAGGAGCGCTGGACAAATCAGGCGTTGACTGGGAGCAGATCGCGAGTCTAGCAGGAGATGGAGCACCACAAATAGCTGGTAGAAAAGCTGACGTGGCAACAAAATTAAAGGAAGAGTTACTGGCTGTGAACCCAACCATCAACTTCGTTATCTGCATTGCACAGTACCGAGAGAATTGCTGTGCAGTAAAACATTGAAAATGAATAATGCATGGATGTCGTCATACAGACAGCGAAGTTTATACGAGCACAAAGTCATAACAGCTACTCTTTAGAGGAAAATAAGAACCCACACGAACTGCCATATCGGACGGCTGTCCACTGGTTAAGTTGGGGAAATGTAATGAAGCTTTTTGATGAACTGCGTGGTGATGATCGTGCAGATGTTTATAGAGCAGAAAGGAAAGGATGTGCATGAACTGGAAAATGATGAATGGGTTCAAGATACAGTAAAAAAAACTATAAATTGGTAAGAGAATCTCATAACTGCATTTGCGCCTCTGAGATGAAACTACTGCTTTTTAAAAGGCAACTTCCAAAGAGTAATCTTTCATACTCTCTGACCTTAAAGTACCTGCAAGACACGCTCGGGTGTCATGTTGATGCCAACACAAAACCGTACTCCAGCAAGATTTTCAAGCTAAAGAGTGAGTTTCAAAAAAATTTGCTGACTTTAGATACCATGAGAAAGGTCTGCCCAATTTTCAAAAGCCTTTCCCTGTCAGCGGCGTCAACGAGCTACCAAAACATCTTCAGCTAGAAATAACTGAGTTACAGTGTGATTCTGCTTTGAGGAACAATTTCTTTAGTGCTGATGTTGGCACATTTTATCCATATGTGGGACTAAATTATCTGAAGATTGTTTTGCTTCAAAGATTATGTCCATGTTCAAAATTACATATGTTTGCGAATAGCTCTTTTTCCTTGATGAACATCAATAAGTTTCGGCTTCGTTCACAACTTACTGAATGCGCGCCTGAGTTCAGTGCTCAAGATTGCTGCAACTCAGTCATTTGCACGAAACACTGATATATTGGTTTATACTAAGAGAAGCCAAGTGTCACTGAGCAGCAATAAGCCTTAGCAAGGTAATCATCTATTATACAAGTAGGTCGTTCACCTTAAAAGAAAGAAAGAAAAAGTAAACGTATTTTCCCTCTGTCCTCACTTTTCCTTGATCACTTCGCATTACCTTGCTGGGACATAACTTGCCGAGTCACTTAACATACACGTAAATAAGGACTGAAATAGATAGCTAAACTTACAAAAAATAATAGCAATGTAGAGTTACAAAACACATAAACACTTAGGTATGTTTAAGATTTACGTTGTTTTAGGGATTAATGACCTGTCCAAAAGATTGAAAGCCTAAAAAACATATGATATAGTACATAACAGCGAAAGCAATATTTTTCTATGAGATTTTCGTCCTGGCTTTTGGGCGGGAGGTTTGACCTTCCTTGTCTAGAGTAGCCTTGGACCCCACACGCCAGCTGCCAACGCCTCTAGTCCTGTTCCTGTACCTATCCCTCGTATCATTCTGCCGTACCACTACCCAAAGCGGCGATCGCGAAGTGCTCATATATTACACGGCCTGCAGAATGTACCGTCAAAATAAATCTGGCCCGACGTAGCAAGTTTGTTTTGAAGAGTTGCTGTCGTAAACTACTTAAGACGGTGCAACGTAGGTTTTAGTCACTTCATGATTCTTCTTTTATGGTACCTAAAACTGCACGGACCACTGAGTACAGTACAGTAGCCATGAGGGAGAGTCCACTTGTCTAGGCGTACGTTTTGTTAGCATTTGTCAAACTGCAACATATCATAAGGAGATACAATGTAGTTCGTTGTATATATTAAACCTATTTGACAGGTATGAAATATTGAAGAGATAAATTAGATATATAATAATCATTTTGGATACTGTTCTTCGCAATTTGAGTGTGTTGTCAACATCACCTTCATGGTACTTGAGGATGGTTGGAGAAAGGTATAGAAAATGTAATCGTGCCTCTGATTCTGTCCAATATCAAGCGGCAAGTGTACACGCTGGGAACAAGTAGTCTTAGCCATATAAACCTTGTCATCATATCTCTTAACCCACACAAGGCAATCAAACCTACAACATTGCACAATTAGTATTGTTATCTCCACATATGACTGTCTTATTTGCAGAGGGCTATGACGTCTGATTTCAAGGGAAGTCTCAATTATTACAGTGGCAAACCGTTTCTCAGTATTTCATTGATTACCCATTCGACTATTCCATCAGTGACATTAATCGCTTCTTCCTAACGAACCGCAACCCGAAATAGGGATGCTACGTTGAACGTTCAGATCCTTCTAAAGTTCCGCTTGGTCATGCGTTTTGCAACTAAGTCCTGACGCCTGACCTCAGTCGTTCCCGTGCGTTGCAGAAGGACCAATCTAAACCAAAATCGTAGTCATCAACAAACGGAAATTTAATTCAGTGAAATTCATATCAGAGTCAGAATCAATATTAGATTTGCTATCTCTCACAGCCTCTCCATCAGAGCCAATAATAGAATCGAGAATGAAATTAGCACTACAATCGGGGTGTAATCAATATCGTTATAAATAGCACGCTCAGATTTCAAATCTATATCAAAATATGGGGTAACGTTACGATACATCTGTTATCACATGTCTACTCTGAAATGTCACATGGTTTCCGTTATGAAAGAATAAAGGCAAAACAGTGATAAGAGAAATAAAGACAGAACTTGATGATCGGTGAAAAAAACATATGAAAGGAATCAAAATAACTTGTCATTCTTTCCTTTGTTCACAAATACATTTACCATCGATATGACATAATCTATAAGAGTCCCTTGGAGGTGAAGTAGCTGAAGAAATTCTATGATTACCTCAGCAACGCATGCTATATTCCACACATGTTCTTTTATATAGTAAGAGTAGAAACTGACACCTGTAACATGGCTGCAAATAATCAGAATTGAGAGTAACAGTCACTAGTCTTAGACCTTCAGTCTTAGACCTTGGCCTACAGTGACCTAGGGAGAACTGTAGCCCAGAGGTCAGCAATCTGCTGAGATGTGGCTCAGGTTTCAGCCGAAAGACTCATGGTTTCATACTCGGGCAGGGCCGTATGCCCATACTGTCGTCAGGGAGAAAGTTAAGGTAAAAACTCGTGTCCTTTACAGATAGTCGGAACTGGTCATTTGACGAAGACTCACCGTCTTCTCTGATGTCCATTTCGTCTTTGATCTCGCCAAGCTAAGCCATCATCCACCCACATTAGCCAGAAAATCTTTACTGTCATTATTTTATGACAAAAAACCTGACACGTTATTATATTGATGAATATAAACCCTATGACGTAAAGAAATGCCTTAATGCTATTTGTTTATCAGGTAGGAAAAAGTATCCCTAATAGATACATTAATTCCAGTGATCACCAGAGAGATTCATTGGTAAGATGATATTTTCTTTTACGTGTGGCATTAACAGTCTAGCAGGCCATTGATAAAGGTTTTTGTCTCGGTCATCTACCCTTCGGCTATTAGAAAGGTCCCGTCAATTAGAATGTAATCTGCTAATGATACTACTTGTTGGATCCATGGTCTAAAACTGGATACCAATTCTATGTGTAATTGCCGCCTGTTTTCACAGAGATAATGCTTTGGAACAAGACTTAAGGTTATAGTATTCACCACCGAAAATAGATTTTTTCAGCCGCAAACACCGGCAGCCTAACGATTTCTTGATTGCGTCAATCATTCTGCTCCACCTGCAAAACAAGGGTTCGATTCTACGGGCATAACATCATAGCAGTCAAGTAAGGATAGAGTAATAAACACACGTGCTGAAAACGTCAATCTCATTTCCAAGGCCGAGAGTCGATCGGTGAGCTATTCACCTTAGTAATGCAAAGTTAAACTGAGTTTTTAACTACATTTCTAAGAATTCCCTACTGATGCTCAACTGATAGTTACTAACCTGTGAAAAGATGGCTGTTTGATTATATGGTCTCCATAGTGCCGTCTGGCAACCGTCTTTTTCGAGGTCTGTTTCCCTATCTTGCTTACGTATCGGTTTCTTTATTTTTCTACATGTTTCACTCTCTGTCTGTACATCTGCTTCTGTGTTTTTTCCCTCTTTTCCTTTGGCTCTGTCTGTGTATCTGTTGGCTGACTATGAATGTATTTCAGACACTATACACTGAAAACCCTTCGATGACACCTTACAATCCTCTACACCTGCGGCAGGTTTTCACGATAAGGTTTTTTTTCCCCTCGTTCAGATCAACGTTCTACTGAGTTATGATTACACATCTTCCATAAAAAGCCATTGCTGTTACCAGACCAGTACGCAAACAGTGATCGCTTAAAACCCAGGTTTTCCATAAGAAACTCAATTTTCTTCCTTTCGTCATGCAAATAATAAAAGGGATGATGTTTCAATTAATATTTTTGTTCTGTTCTGTCATCATGTAACACACCCACATCACTAGAACATTAGTGTTTGGTCAATGCAAATTATTTATCAACGGGTTTGCAAGCATCTATGAACATAAAGGGTTGCGAGAAACAAAGTATAATTTGCGCGATGACAAAGGGACCCTTTTCTTCACGCATGAAAAGTTTACGCAAATATTTAATCTTGCGTATGAATGAACCCACTGAAATAGATGAAGCAGATCCATTCTGAGTTACTTTATTGCACGTGTCAGCTCTGGGATCATATCCAGGGTACGCGGAAGTTAAGATATTTTTCATACTGTTAGGTGATGACGAGTGGTCTTTGTGCAGCCTTGTGGCCAAGTCAGTGATTACTTGTGGCCCCTGTGTTGTCAAGTCAGTGGTAAAGCGTGGCTCCTGTGTGTCCTTGTGGCCAAATCGATGGTAACGTGCATCCCCTGTGAGACCTTGTGGCCAAGTCATAGGTGACGAGGGGTCCCTGTGTGGCCCTGTGGTTAAGTCAGTATTGACGTGTGGTCCCTCTGTAGCCATGT
Organism: Panulirus argus; assembly: GCA_038088735.1. NCBI lineage: Eukaryota > Metazoa > Arthropoda > Malacostraca > Decapoda > Palinuridae > Panulirus > Panulirus argus. The sequence continues at coordinate 4,434 of JAYMFT010089489.1, read as the reverse complement.
GACCGTTTCGTGTATCAGATGTCGACCGAGTGATACTCTCATCTTGTCTGTAGGTAGTGGTGGCTTTAGTATGTTCAGCAAGTGAAAAAAATTTTCATACCCTGTTTCTGTTTTCCACATTCGATTACAATCCTCTTTCAGAATTAGGTAGATTTTCTGTGATCAACGTTCAGTATAGCATGCAGGTGCTACTCAGTCATGCCTGTGGAACAGATTGATGTAAACAGAAAATTCTGAAGAAATCACAATGTCAAGTGATGCATAACATTACTGGTAAAGAAGGAAAATCTACGAGGAATTCAGACTCTGTTTCCTCTGCTGGTTCGTGTTGCTGTAGAGTCTGTACTCTGGATGCAGATGAAAGCTAACCAGTTTCTACCAAGCTTAATTAGTCTGTTTACTGACATTGCTATCTGCAAGATTTTTCTGTAATTTCGTGGACACACACACACACACACACTTCTTTACGAGGCATGAATTAATTTTGCATCGATGTTGGACATTTGACGATAGAGACAAGCTCCAAACACACTCGCAGAAGCAATCTAAAAGTCTCTTAAAGCTAATTTTTGTCTTTATGATTTTTAGCGTGCAAGAACATGTATGCGTGAGGTACATATACATCAATGTCATTGTTTTAATAGACCGGTACCATCAGTCCCTCAAGTAGTATTGCACAGTGGTTTATATGATTATGCCTCTGTGCACCTACGCCTACTCACTGTCAACCACCACAACACTCACGTACACGTAGCCACTGCCTGCATCTACGTCCACACACAACCCACCATTGTTATCAGTTGTTTATCTCTCAAAGGCAAGAATGTATGGAGTTTTTGTCTGCATGTCATACGTAACCATGATTGGCCTTTTTTGAAAATAAAGGATATATTGTATTAGAATAGATTCGGGTAAATCTCCTATGAGTGGATTCCTCATTAGAAAACAGAACCTGTGTTTTATGATTGACCATAATACTTTCAGGTTCGGTAGTAACGTTAATGTTCGTGAAATCTGCTGTAAGTCGGACTGTAAGCCCTGCGTTATGAACCGGCATTAGAGTTACAGTCAAAGATTGTCACACTACAAAATGTTCACATCCAATTATCAAAAGATTATAACAGATTATGAAAAAAAGATTCCAGTAGCCTATAATTGGGGCTGTGCTATTCTGCAGACTGTGTGATATATTCATGCAGATTAGAAGGCTGAAAAATCCCTTTCTTTAAGATATACACGTAAACTGAATATATGATTAAATGCGAAGATTCACAATAGAAATATGACAGAAAGTTTGAAAATCATATTAATGTAGCGGTTAGCGTTGCTGGCTGCAAATAAATGTAACCGCGTTTATCAATTTGCGTTGGTCAACGCAGTGGTTCCTGGAACGTATGTACTGACCCTGCCAGTGTACCTCAGGCAGCAGGACGGAGACAAAGTAACAGTAACATAGTACCAGCTTATTACAGCCTACTTCCTGCTGCACAGTGACGAAAACGATGCCGTTACGATGTCTCTCGCGCAGCTGCGCAGCTGCGCAGCCACAGCCGCTTATAAGTACCTGAAGCTCCTCAACCACAGTTAACCGCGGATGTACCGCCAGTTCACTAAAGCCAACTCTGCACCAGAGTGACGCAAGTTAGCGACAAACGACCTCCATTCCAAACGCAACAGCCCAGTAACCCTTTCTCTGTTAACCCATTACAGACGTCTAGTCGGCAGTTCGATGCAGCACCAACAGCATACATAGCCAGTCAGTCAGTTCACGTAGCAGGAGAATCAGCGTAGTTGTTAAGTCTACTAACTGGACGAGTTTTTTTCCATGCAGGAGGTAGGGTCTCACACCACTCTTGGCAGGACGTGTCGCAGTGTCTGGAATGTGAAAATAGAAAGTGATTTTTGCCGTGCTTGTCCAGTATATACCTGCACTCATGAAATAGTTGTTCAACTGGATTTGTAGGTATTTACTGTCATCGCATTTGCAACGTTTGATAGTAACTAATTCTAATGCTCAACGCATACGTTTGCAAATAAACTTTTTCCCACATCAATACTACATCTCTTAGATTTAAGCTTTGTTCCATATTCCTGGTTACTGTATTTTCTTGTATTCACTTAAAAAAGACTTTTTTGATTTACGATGTCGAAATATTGGAATTTTTGAAAACTTATATTGAGCAAATAGACTTCTTCTTTTTTTTTTATCTGCCATTTGTCTGAAGATTTTCCCAGTTAAGTATCCCTAAATGTGCTTACAGTTCTCTCTACTTGCAGCGCTACCTCCCAATTTTGTATCGTCCGCAGATTTTGGAGATGTTAGAAAAAACACTTATGAGAAGAATGGGGTCAAGGACCGACCTCTGCCGTACAACGCTCGTCAAGTCTAACCAGTCTGAGGATTTGCTATTTAAAACGACTCAAAGTCTCTTATGTGGTACTCTATCGCACGCTTTATGAAAGTCAAGATATAGTACATCAAAGGGTGTTGTTGAGTCCCAATTCATGCCTTGGTTCAGTCCACTGACAGCACGTCCACACCAGTATACCACATCGTTCCATTTCACTCTATCCCGTGCACGCCTTTCATCCTCCTACTTGTTCAGGCCCCGACCGCTCAAACTCCCTCTCACTCCATCCTTCCACCTCCAATTTGGTCTCCCGCTTCTTGATCCCTCCACCTCTGAAACATATATCTTCTTTGTCAACCTTTCCTCACCCATTCGTTCCATGTGTCCAAACCATTTCAACACACCCTCTTCAGCTCTCTCAACCACACTCTTTTTATTATCACACATCTCTTTTACCATTACATTACATACTCGATCAAACCATCTCGCACAACATATTGTCCTTAAACATTTCATTTCCAACATTCCCACCCACCTACGTACAACTCTATAGCCCATGACTCTCAACCTTACAATATTGTTGGAATTACTATTCCTTCAAACATACCCATTTTTGTTTTCCGAGATAACGTTCTCTCTTTCCACACATTCTTCATCGCTCCCAGAACTTTCGCCCCTTCCCCCACCCTATGACTCACCTCCTCTTCCACGGTTCCATTCGCTGCCAACTCCACTCCCAGCTATCTAAAACACTTCAGTTCCTCCAATATTTCTCCATTCAAACTCACATCCCAACTATCACATTTACTCTCAGCTTTCTCCTTTCACACACTTTCCCAAACACAGTCACTAACCTCTGCAGTTTCTCACTCAAATCAGCCACCAGTGCTGTATCAACGACGAACAACAACTGACTCACTTCCCAGGTCCTCTCATCCGCAACAGACTGCATACTCTCCTCACTCTCAAGAACTCTTGCATTTACCTCCCTAACCACCCCATCCGCAGACCGACCGACGTTCACTGGGAACCAATCACTATCATCTTTTTCCTATTCGTACACATGCCTTGCACCCTTGATAAAAACTCCTCACTGCTTCTGGCAGCATACCTCGTACACCATATATTCTTAAGACTTTCTACAAAGCCTCTCTATCAAACCTATCATATGCTTTCTCTAAATCCATAAATGCTACATACAAATCCATCTGCTTTCTAAGTATATCTCACATACATTCTTTAAAGTAAACATCTGATCCACGCATCCTCGACCCCTTCTAAAAACACACTGCTCCTCCCCATTCTGATGCTCTTGACACGTCTTCAACCTCTCAGTCAGTATCCTCCCATACAGTTTTCCAGGAATACTCAACAAACTTTTACCTCTGTAATTTGAAGACTTACCTTTATCCCCTTTGCCTTTGTACAATGGCACTATACATGCATCCCGCCAATCCTCAGGCACTTCACCTCGATCCATACATACACTTGATATTCTTACCAACAAATCAAGAAGACAGTCACCCCCTTACTTAATAGATTCAACTGCAATATCATCCAATCCCGCCTCTTTGCCGGATTTTATCTTTATCAAGGCTTTCACCACCTCCTCTCTCTCCAACAAACCCCTCTCCCTGACTCTTTCACTTCGCACACCACCCCGACCAATACATCCTACATCTGCCACTCTATCATCAAACAGACTCAACAATCCCTTAAAATCCTCACTCCACCTCCTTCTCACCCCATCACTACCTGTTACCACATCCCCCGTGCCCTCTTCACCGACGCTCCCATTTGTTCTCTTGTCTTACGCACATTATCTGCCTCCTTCCAAAAGATCTTTCTGTTCTCCTTAAAGTTTAACTATATTCTCTCACCCCAACTGTCATTTGCCCTCTTTCTCAAACTTTGCACCTTCCTCTTGACCTCCTGCCGCTTTCTTTTCTACATCTCCCGGTCACTTGCTCTCCTTCTTAGTAAGTATCGTTCAAACGCCTCTCTTGTCTCTTTCACTAACAACTTTACTTCTTCATCCCACCACTCACTACCCTACCTAATCTGCCCACCTCCCACCTTTCTC
>JAYMFT010089478.1:0-14068 GCA_038088735.1 Panulirus argus | reverse complement strand
TATATATATATATATATATATATATATATATATATATATATATATATATATATATATATATATAACGGCCTGACTCAGGAGTTTTATCAGAGGAATTAATATACAATAGCTAGCCAGTGACATCGGACGCTTAGTTTCAGCAGCATCGTTGCAAAATCCTTTCAACGTTTCATATTGCAATAAAATCGGGAAAGTAGATACTAATATGTATCTGAATACGTCAGAGTTTAAATTCTGATGGATGCAATTTGTTAACCTTTACACAGTGACATCCACACACCTTTATATGCCACTGTTTTCCGGCGATAACGATGGCAGTTAGCTTGTTCGTGGGGCTTGCTTTTGTGTGTGAGCCTACTTTTAACTGCACTGTGGGACAGTGTGTCTTCCTGAAAGTCTTTGGAAAAGGTGTCTCGCGCTGTGAAACAACTGGAATATAAGATCACCGAGCACTCCTTGCTCTACAAACGCTATCACGAACTGAGAAATATCTTTTGGAACTTTGAAATGTTATGATTCTAAAGAACTATCTCTCTTTCCCCCCCCCCCTCTCTCTCTCTCTCTCTCTATTGTGAATCATGATCTTTTTATAGAGGGCGTCTGTCTGGTAGGTGTTCTAAAGTCTACTTCCCCCGGCGCTGTGTGGTGGTGGTGGTGGTGGTGAGAGCCACGCCCACCTCTCCCACAGCCCCGTGTGCTGGCGGAGGCCACTCCCTCACGCCTGTGTGATCACCTATTTCCACATTGCGTGGTGGGGGCCTGTGCACGCTCCCGTGGCCCCCATCTCTTGAACCTCTTCCTCCACCACCGTGAACCAGTCCCTTCATTTCCATTACGTTGTCAGCATTGACAGTCTCACCACTTAGCTCCTTTCCCTCATCCACTGCTCTGGTACAATGAGAGTACGTCTTTACGTCTTCAATTCCCAGGATGTGCTGGAATGAAGGGACCCTGGAAGAGGAGTCGACTGCTGAAGCTCTCGTTAAAACCAACGCTCCACCCAGCAAAGTAGAGGTTATCACTGTAGAATCTGTTGAACTCGACTTGCGAGGGCGGGTCGAGCTACCGACGTACGACATGAAGATTAAAAAGAATTCCTCTTCATTTTTCTTTTGTATTACGATGCTTCTATTTCTAATATACATCTCTCTTAGTTTCTAATCATTGCCTTTTGGTCTCCCTGTCTTCTTTTTCCATTTTCCCGAGAGAACTGCTCCCTGTCGACAACATCAGACTAGCTTGGAGACCTTGGGCCTGCGACCAAATCACCCCTTACTCCTCTGTCTTCCATGGTCAGCAGTTCTATGACCTCTGAACCTCCCACTGTAACTGTTGCTCGTTCAGTCCTGGTGCTGTCTCTGTCGTCTCGTGCATAACTACTTTTTTCTTTTCTACTTCCCTCCACGTGCGGTGACCATACACCACGAGAGGCACACTCCAATATACAGTGTAAATATTTTGCGGAGCGATTCTCCATCCGTGTACTTAAAAAACTGGGGGGGAGGGGGAGACATTCCACTCCCCCAGCCGTGTGTGATGGAGGATGTGACACCCAACACTCCCCCAGTTATGTGTGATGGTGGTGGAGTGCCCCCATCACTTCCCCCAGCCGTGTGCGATAGTGGAGATGAACCCCTTTCCACTCCCCCAGCCGTGTGCGATAGTGGAGATGAGACCCCCTCCACCACTCTCCCCCAGCCTTGTGTGATGGAGGATGTGAAGCTCCCTCTCCTCCTCTCCCCCAGTCATTACTTAACTCCGTGGTGATCACAGCGAGGGAGGCAGATATATCTACTATAAGCAAACATTGGCCATATTTCAGCCCGGGTGATCATAACTGGGTCGTGGGTGAGGAATATTGCAAGCTCTCGATGTGCTAAGGAAGTCCCAGAACTAGGCATTCGCTGGAGGGAAACCTCATCTCGGTGGCTGTCAAAATGACTTAGGGAACTCCAAACGTTGCAAGGAATTACTTCGCCTCAAAAGAATGATCATTTACCACAATTGATAATCTGAATTTTCTCAACAATTTGTACTTTACTGGCGAATTGAATAAACAAATCTTCGAAAGTTACAGCGGAGTAATCTGAGGAAAGTGTAAATAAACGATTATGAAAACGAAAATCAATAAGACACGAGATATATAAAGGGATTCACCAATATATGTATCTCGCATGTAAGTATCAACCTGGAAGGCTTCACATTTTCTCTTCGTCGTAAAAATCAAGAAAAAAAATGTTGCAGGATATACTGGCACAATTTGCGTTAAGGGCCAACTCACTCTCACTCTCTCTCTCTCTTTCTCTCTCTCTCTTTCTCCTCTCCTCTCCTTTCCACTGGATGGTTATGACGCGTAATTTTCACGAAGAAACAAATTGGCCGGCGTAGCACCTCACTTCTGTAATGTGTCACATACATCAGTAACATCTTAACATCTGTATGAAAAGCACATCTAGATATGCTGGTGTTTCCGGAGGTCCTTGGTGTGAAGTTAAACCGCGTGAGAAGTTACCTTTTTTTTTTCTTTTTTTCTCCGTCAGCTGAGGAAACGGAGTACAGTCTCCTCAAGCAACTTCTCCCTTCAAAGGAGACCATCCTGTCCCTGCTACTGCACGTAGCGTAGCCTTGAAACAAATAGGAGCTCCTAGGACACTGAGAAAGGGTGTCCTAAACTTATATACTACAACTACTACTTATAATAACAACAACAGTAATAATAATAATAACTATACCACTACTATACTACTATACGAGCACTACTACAATCACCTTTCAAAGGTTCTACCTCCTTAAAGTATTCAATTACCTGAATTCTTAAAAAGTTATAAGACAGAAGCAAGATACACCTTGCCGGGTTGTCCGTTATGCAAGTGACAGACTGAGAGAGAAAGAGGAGTGGGAACAATTATTGTACACAAATTACATCATCAGAGGACTCGCTCGTCTTCGGTGCCCGTTTTCTATTCAAACCTGAAGCGAAATTCGCTGACACCCAGTCCAAAAGTGTTGGCCAAACTCTTGTTTTTCCTTTTCAACGCTCTAAGGCGCTGTTACCCAGACAGAAACTTCCCTCACGCCCGCAGGGCACAACTGAACGTCATCCTTCAAGGAGGTCCTCGGTGCTAATGCATCCGTCGTGCTCGGGAAACCTCAGAGGATCCGAGCCTAAAGATTATATAACAAGGACCGCGTGGTATCATCTACCCCGGCTTGCTTTTACTGGCCTCTCATCACGGGGAACGGGGCGAGCCCCATGAAGCCTTCCTTGGTCGTCTCACCGCCACTAAAACCAGGTGCGGGGGGTGGACCTGCCCCCTGCAAGGAGGAGGAAGGAGGAGGACCACCTCCACCATCACCACCTGAGGCACCTTAAAACAAATCATCATAAACCAGGGTGAAAATAATACGAGAAATAAAAGAATAGAAAGAGTGAGGTGGCGAATGATCTGAAAAGATCGTTCAGAGTGGGGACTGTGGAGGATGTCTTCATCTTGGGATGCGACGGGCGAGCCGCCGCTGAAGACCCTTCAACGGAGGTAGAACAGAATGAAGTCGATGAAATAAAAGTTGGACTTGGGTGAGCGCGGGTGTCGGAGGAAGCGAGAGATCTCACTGAACCACTTTTATTTTTTTCCTTAATTCTATTCCAGCTTCGAAAAAGCTTCAGTTGAAAACGGATATCCGTGTATCTAGCCTTCAGAGGATCTATCTGTATCATGACGAGCTCTCTTTTCCATTTTTCTGGTGCGATGATTCGGGTATACGAGACGGGAGCTATTGTACGTGATTTCTGCTTTGTTCCGATCCGGGTCTTGGCTTCGCTCTGGGTTCGACCTATGACCTACATTATATATATATATATATATATATATATATATATACCATGAATTCGATACTCTGTGGTCCATCAGGAAGTCTAGTCTCTGCCTCCTCCTCCTACCTCTTCTTCCTCCTCCTCCTCCTCCTCCTCTTGCTGTGAAAGACGAAAATGCTCTTAGTTCTGTGTGTGTTTGATCTACGAAACGAACCTGAGGGGAGAGGGAGAGCGCTAAGTCATCCGCGTTGAGGTGGGCTGCTTGTGTTTGCAGAGTCAGTAACCTCCGCTCAACTGAGAGGCGAGGTCTTCACTGCGGCAAAAAAAAAACCAACAATTGATACTTTTTACTGTCCTGAAAATGTTTTGATACGAATAACTGGTGCAGTAGTGATGATATAGTCCCTGGTGGTGATGAATAGTCACGGTGATGGTGCTAGAAACGCGCATAAACCTATGTATGAGGTGTTCCATTTGCCTACATCTATCTATCTATCGATCTGTCTATTTCTATATGTAAGTGTGTGTTCTTAAGTGTGAGTAAATATTATTCTTTGGCTTATGTGTGTCGAAAAGTGGTAAAATGACTTATGTTTTAAGAGAGAGAGAGAGAGAGAGAGAGAGAGAATGAACTGCTATATCTAGGTCAGCTACTGACCGGCCCGAATAGTAAAACTCAGAAAAAAAAAAAAAAAACGGATAGCGGAAGCCCTGCCGCAAATGCTTGGAGAAATAAATCCCTCTCCTTAGGAAGAGATCCGCAAATGTCTGCGTCACACGATGATGCCGTCCGCGCTAGACAAAAGCAGGTCATCCAGAACAAATAAAAGAGAGAGAGAGAGAGAGAAAAAAAAAAGACAACAACAGCAAAAAAAGGGTTCCTTAATCTTAAAGTGATTTCCTTTTATTTTGGGGACGCTACACGACTCCGCCATTAAGACGTAAAGGTCAAGGAGCTAAGAGAGTGATGGAGGGAGAGGGGGGTAAACTAGGCTAGCAATCCACCCGTGTTCCGGGTTCCGTCTGGGAGCCGTTATTCGCGGCGGACGGATCCTCGCGTCCTTGGGTGTTCCACCTGAGCCCCTGACGTACGCGGTAGGAGAGTGGACCGTACGAATAAGTCTCTCGGATTTTCCGTGCGTCCTGTACGTAGTTCGTCCGTGTTCCTGAGTACGCCGTTCTTGAAACGCCGTTCGCCGTGGCGTATGTACGTACACACACATATGCAATCCTTCCGAGAGGGAGGGGGAAGGGGGAACAATTGATGGTAGTCCATATCCCGCCTGACCTGGGGGTCCCGGGGGCTCTCTTTTGCGACGCCATATTCCCAGGCACCGGGACCCGACCTTAGCTTTGTGGCGATTATAATTCTCACACGTATCAAGTCCAGCTCTTCCCCTCGAGGGCTCGCCTCAGCGTCTCTGGCATCTCGAACGGAACGCAGGTATCGCAAAACGACATTCGGGTAAGCTTGGATGAAGTGAAAGGCGGTGGTATCTCTTGTTATCTTTTTTCTCACCCTTCTTCATTTGGGAAGGAGGCCACGGTACTTGTGTTGTTCTCCAGCAACACCCAGGAGGCTAACCACGTCCACTGGGCGAGACAAACGGGTGATGCGTGTGTCCTTTTTAGGGTGAGTGCAGGACAGTCGAGGAGCAGGTGTTCGGTGTCTTTAGCGTAGGAGTTGCATCTTGGGTCTCACGATAAAGCCGGATCGGTGCTTTATAAAACGCCGAGGGTAAGGCTAAATTTAGTGTCCAGAAAGAAGATCATGAGTAACTCGTACATGTCTCGGGAGTGCAGTGTAAGTTTATCCATATCCTGCCTTCCCCATGACTATACCGGGTGTACCCGAGATCATTCTTCCGTTAAATGATCGTATTTTTCTTCCTTGTATCCGCTGAAACACGCTACATTCCTTCCATCTCAGTCGACAACATACCTATCAATCGTTCAATCTTCTGTCTTGTCGCCTACTCACGTATTTGTGTTACCCAACACAACCAATTTTTTTCCAACGGATTCCATTCCCAGTTTTCTGTCTTTATTTATTTTCTGTCCTTTGCATATACATCAAGCGGTTGGTTGTTGGGTGGAGAGACAGATAGACTCAGGACCTGCCTAGCTTGAGCCAGTAGGCCTCTTGCAGTGTCCTCACTTTCTCCGTATAATTACCCACATCCGTTCCGAACCGCTTGCTTCGCCTCGCCTCGCCTAGCATTATACGTAATTCCTGCAACGTCCGATCCATCGCGCGGTGACGCGCGCTGCGTACGTGGGGCCTAATCTCATCTACCTCCCCCTCCTTGATGTTGCAAACGGCCCCCACTCCCACTTTACCTTTGTCCCGCTGGCGAAAAAAGGAAAACGGAAATACCCGCTGCTGCTTACTTCCTCCACTTAACTATTACCGATTCCTCTCGCATTCCACGCCCGGCGGCCCTACGGCTCGACAATACGTATAGCTTCTTCCCTAGGGCGGCTGTTGCAGGCACGCCACCCACCCACCCACCCCCCACCACCGTCCACGCCACAAAAAAAAAAAAGCAGTGGGAATTGATTTTGCAGAGGTGTGGGGGGGGGGAGGTACCCCTCTACCACTACTGCCCCCACCCCCAACCAAACCCTACCACCCCCCTCCTCCCCCTCCATCTCTCCCTCGAGGCTGGCAAAAGGGCAGGAACTCCTCCCCTTCCCCCCCCCCACACAGCTCCCTGAGAGGGGGGGGGGGCGGGCGGCTCACTGCCCTCCCCCCTTTAAAACGTTTAGTGACTTTTTTGAGTTTTTTTTTCTCAGGGCGAAACATGGCTCTCATCCGGACCCCAGAGAGAGAGAGAGAGAGAGACGGACCCCAGAGAGAGAGAGAGAGAGAGATAATTTACCTAAATGTCACGTAACCAATTTTCAGCTTTGGGGGGCTGGAGTCTATATGCTTCCAGGATTAATTAATTTTCTTTTTCCTTGTATCTTTCGCTTCTCCTCCTACAAGAGACTCCTTAATTACCGCACTGGTCTTCACACCCACCCACCCACCCCCTCGCCCACCCGAGGGTGTGTCGAGGACAGACCAAACCTCTCCGTACTAACGTTCGACTCTGGGGTGACATCTATATGGGGGCGGGGCGGCGGTGCCGCCCCCTCGAGACCACGTGTGCCACCTCTCACCTCCCATCGTGACGTGTGCTGAGGAGTGTGTGACGTTACATCAGTTTCCGTCCGGTCACCTGGTGGCGGCGGTCTCACGCGAGGCTCACGTAAAACAGTTTTACCTCGCCTGACGATCGGGCTCTTGCGGTATGTGTGTGTGTGTGTGTGTGTGTGTGCGTGTGCGTGTGTGTCGCATTAAAAAAAATGGTATGTGGAATGTGATTGATTTGATGCTTCTATTGCGGGTGAAAGAGGCCAGGAAAGAAAATAAGAAGTGGTTGTGAGCTTTTATGTGGACATGCAAGGAGAACCTGGGGGGCAGTGGGTGGATGTGGGTGGGTGGGTGGATGAGTGGGCGTGGGTGGGTTAGGAAGAATAGAAAATGTGGGTGGGTGGGCGTGGGTGGGGGAGAATAGGAACTATGTGTGTTTCTGGCTTGTTTTCGGTTGATGTATGTGAATAAATGCATGTATGTTTGTCTGTGTGTGTGTGTGTGTGTGTGTGTGTGTGTGTGTGTGTGTGATTATGTTCATTTACATGGGTACTTATGTATTCACAAATATGTGTTTTCAGTACCTATAAAGCTGTTATAGGTAAAAAAAAAAAAAATGACGTATAGGTCCTGAAACTGCACTGAGATATAGACGTTGGATGAATGAATAGACAGACAAACAGACAGACAGACAGATAGACAGATAGATAGACAGATAGACACAACGTGTGCAGCTGCAGTAGCAGCGGCGGAAGGAGGAGGAAGAGGAGTCCCTTCACTAACCTGTGATGGCCAGTAGGACGAGGAGGGCGAGAACTCGGCTTGCTGGCGGCCCCATCCTTGCTCCTGCGTCACCTGCAAGTAGAGAGATTGCGAATGAGTTGTTGGGAATCATCATCCCCCACAGCTTGGGGCACTGGTGATGATAACTAACATTAATAAACATACGTGTCCGGGGCTGGACCTTCCCTCACTGCAGATGGACTCCTGACGAAGGTGGCACTACAGCAAAACTGGTGGTTGGTTGGGGGGACCTTCCTCCTCCTCCTCCTCCTCCTCCTCCTGACCTCCTTTTCCGAGTCTGTTGACATCTGTGGCACGAATGGTGATAATCGAGTTTAATGAATAGAAAAGTAAAATTTCTATTTCCTGGCCGTGAGCGTGCTATGATTATCTGTCTTCTGCTGGGTTCCCCGTGTGGTTGGTGTGGCACACGTCATCAGAGGTTCTTAAGAGATAGTTGTTTTTTTACAGTTGTCTTGGGGTGAGAGGAGAGGAAGAGGAGGGGTGGGAAATCAGAGACCTGGTGCGTGTGGGGTGCGTAGGGTGTGGTGGCAACTGTTGGACAACAGGATGAGAGAGGTACTCGTCACAGCCAAAATCTGTTAGAATAAGAGCCGAGAGTGCCTAGACTTGTCTGGGGAAAGTCTCCAACTTGTGATCAATGCAGATGTTCGTCGTTGGAATCCCTCCTTCCCCTCCTCCCACACACACACACACACACACACACGCCTTACTAACCTAGGACATGGACACCTGAATCAAAGGTAATCTGAGATGATGATGATGATGATGATGATGATGACAGCTTACGGAAGCATCTGTGGGAGGGTGGGTGAAAGAACACACACGCACTTAAACGAGGCCAGAAGGCGTGTGGCGGTGGGGTATACTTAGTGTCCAGGACTGTGCAGGAAACTTACGTACATTATTACCCACCCTCCCCTCCCAACTCGCTCGGGAATTGCGATGAGCACTACGCTCCCAAACCCACCCCCAACCCCACCCCCCAACCTTCCTCTCCCCAAGCACGTTCACCGGCGCGTAGACGATGAAAAGATTAATAATCCTCAATACATAAAGTCTCAGGGATGATAATCTTCTTCCGCCGCCTCTGGGACCACGGTGTGTAACGCCAGCTTTAAATCATTTCCAACTGACCCGACTGCGTAGAGTATCGAGGTCAACAACTTTGTTAGAGAGCAACGTGACATTTGGCAGCAAGAGAGTTGCAAGTCTAAGCCGCCGTGGAGGAGTTTGAGAGAGTTGTTAAGGTGTGTGTGTGTGTGTGCTATACTATCTGTTTGTTACATCCTATTTGAGAATATGGGAAGACCTGTACTCTTACGGGTTTCCAAAACTTTTAATCTTTCCCCTTTAATTATATGCTTTTACCGCAGAGGCTTCCCCAGGATTCTGTGGAATGCAAAGCCCTGAATACAAGAACCGGAAAAAAAAAGAGGTGGTAGACATCAATTGAAGAAGAGCAAATGAGGACCTCCGGTAAAAGAAAAAGAAAAATTCTGAATCCAGGTCTTGCGGTAAGAGGTGAATGAGATAGAAGAGAGAGGTGTTGGCATAAGTTCAGCGTCTGTAGTTGGGATGGAGAGCTAGATTGGTTAAAGGAGGTATGGCTGACACTATTGTGGAGACGACCTGGTGACTTCCATGACAAAGTCTTCCGTTGTTCCTTCTTCCATTAAGGCAGCTGTCGGTCGTCTTATCTGAGCCTCCTTCCTCCGACACCAGCTTGGGATGTCTCGCTCAGCCATCGATGTTCTGTTGGGGGCACAGTATTCCTCAAAGACCCTTTTAGCATTACAAAAACACACAATCACTCTTGTCTAAGATAGTGTCGCCTCCTCGTCATGGAAATCCAGCAGATTCGTCCTGTTGGGTCCTTCTCCCTGAATCCAGGCTGTCGTCCAGTCAAGATCAGTTTTAGTGGTCTGAAAAAAGCCTCTGTATCAATTGCTCGATTCTCTTTGGCGAGGCATCCTTGCAGGCCAAGCTGTCGAGTGATCAGTTATCTGTCGTTCAGAGTTACTGCTCCGTCGCTCTCTTTTGTTTCCCTCTATAGTTCTCCACTACTGTACTGGCGACACGCTTCTCTCCCTCTCGTCGGAGGAAAGATCATGATGACGAAGTGACCACAGGTTTGTCACGGGGAGGAGGGGGTCGGTTTCTCCCTCCCTCCCTCCACACGAAACTCGCAGGTACAGCAAATGAGCTTCGAGCGGCTCCTCCGGCCCTCTCATGAGACTCCTCACTCCTGAAGGGACCACATCGTTTTAGGTCTCTCTCTCTCTCTCTCTCTCCCCACCCTTCCCCCTCCACTTTCTCCCTCCCCCCACCCCCCTGTCCTCCCTCCCTGGCCGCTGGCAGAGAGACGTTCACGGACCTTCGGTTTTAGCAAAAACATCGTGTAAAGCGTCGCGTTAGACTCCCCACACACGTGTGTTATGTTACTGGGTCTCCTCTCCTGGTTCTTTAATCTTCTTGTTCTCGGTCTATATAAATCGTATAAGTCTCTCTCTCTCTCTGTAAAGTAGATGCTTAAAGCCTTACACTTTCCTTCCATATACTTTCCCCCATAATCCTCGGTCGTCTTTTTGTCTCTAAGCAGTTCCTCATTATTGTGTAGTCCACCTTGAGTAAATGACTGATCCCTTTCTTTCAAGTGGAAGTCCAGACGTAATGTTTTAAATATCAGGGCCGCATCAAGTGAATACTATGTGTGTGTGTGTGTGTGTGTGTGTGTGCGCGTGTAATTACGTATTTGTATTGTATGGGCAGGAGGTTTTACACGCGTGGGGTCCCATCTTTTCAATATTCTCTCCCATCATACAGTATCTTAAATTCTATGTATACTGTCTACACTAACCATGTTCCCAGTCAATTTATCCCATTCAGTCCACCACTCTCATACTGTCAAAGGACTGTACTAGACTAGACTAAAAAGAGCATCACTTTATATCTAAATATATTTCTGTTTTTCTTCCAAATTCTGTTGAATCTCGTGTGCAAACTTCAACAATCTCTAGTCCCGTGAAACATACACAGATACATTTCCTTTCACAATTGCACGAGTTGACTCCTAGCGAGGGTCTGTGCCACCAACATGCTTTTTTTTGGATCTGGAGTGTAATGTTCCACTCACTGTGATTGCCAGACGTCCAAGCATTATTAAGCCACACGACGGACGAGACAGACTGGAAAAGTAACACAAGTCTCCATTTCAGATGTGATTACACTGTACAATCAGACGGAGAGAGTCTTCTTTTTCTATATATGTCTTGGGGGGCTGGAAAACCGGCCATATTTACCAGAAAGTGTTTAACGAGTTTTCCATCGATGGTTTGTTTACGGTTCCCTCGAAGGGCCAAAGGCAGATTGGTTTGGAGGCAGGAATGCAAATGTGTTCCCTCTTCCGACACGGATAGTTTTTCATCTCTGTTCCATATTATTGTTTCGTACTGTAGCAACGTGTCCCGGGCGATGTTCAATATGCAAATCCTCTCCCGTTAGCGTAATGTTGTCGACTGTCTTAGAAACGAAGACCATGGTTTTTATTTTCGTTTTTTTTACAGTGTGTGTGATTACTATTTGCGATTACTGTTGATTTTACGGGGTGTGTGATTACTATTTGTGATTACTCTTTCTGTTACTGGGAGAGAGGGTTTTACACTCGTGTGTTGCCCCCGTACCGTACCGTTTCTTTGCTCCTGTTTATATACACACATACACCCACCCACACACACACATACATACATACACACCAGCCTAAGACAAGTATACATTTATAGACCTGCCCAGAGGGGATGATGAACACCTAGGGTTGGGTTCGGTACGAATCCTGCGCCCAGGATTCGAACCCATGCAGGCCCGGACTCATGGTCGGCAACGCTAAACCACTACATCACAGAGGGGCAGGTGCATTTATAGATAAATGATAAATAACGGTTAAGATACGAGCCTACACGAGTGTAAAAAATCTCTCCCCGTAACACACAAATGATAATCAAACAGACAGACAGACAGACAGACAGACACACACACACACAGACACACACACACACACACACACACACACACACACTTGAAGCTTTATCATTGCTATACATAAAGAACCAAGCAGGGCATTCAGTGATAACAATACCGCAACATCCAGTCTAAAAGAATCAAAACTGGATAAGAATTCTCACGCATCGGCCGAACTTTAAATATCACCAACATTTATTTGTTAAAAAATGGCTTAACCTTTGAATACCACATGATACGGTACAACAACGACCAAAGAATGGCAAAGAGTAACAGGTTGCTGGGTCATGTGATGTCTGTGGTTTCTGAAGGGGTTAGGAAGAGGAGAAAAAAAAATCCCTGCGGATTTCACATTCACAGATGAGCAGGTTAAGTCGCTCGGACAGACTTGAAACTTAACATACATGTTTGCAGTTTTTCGTAAAGGTATCTATTCAGTTGCTTTCATCTCTTGACGATTCATTATGGTGATGTGACCTGGTCACAAACTTGAAATCTGAAACTAATTTAACAAACGGTTCTTCAACAGAGACAATGACAGAAGGAACCAGAGGCCATAACAAAAATTTAAACCAAATACTTGGAATAAACTGAAGGAAAAAGCTTTCAGTGTAGACAACATATATGTTTAAGACGCTACATAATACAGGTAGTTCAAGCCATAGAACCCTACGAGTGTACTTTACAAATAGGTGACTACAAATAGCTAATGAATAGGTACAAAAACTTTCCATTTAGAGAAAGAGTTTACTCTCTCGGACCTAAAGGTTTAGATAAGTATCCCCTAACTAGTCAGGAAGGTTCGTTTTCTTTTAAGCAAAAATCTGTGTTCGTTTTCTCTCAAGCTATTTCCAGCGGTAACTTCGTATTTTAGAAAACGCAGTCCCCTCTAAACAATATACTCTATATATTTCATGATAAGGAAACGATATAATAATAAATTGAAATGTAAAAGAACAAATTACATTTGTTATTTTGTGAACTGGGTAATGGATATCAGAATAGAATACACACACACACACACACACACACACACACACACACGTGTTACCGGACTCCGCCTGCAGGTGGTTAAGGTGATCACACCGCGTACGAGAAGTCGCTGGGAAAAGTGTACAACATTATCGAACACCTCTCCCACGAGAGGAGTCCACCTTACCCTACTCCCGCATGAAGCGGAACCTCAAGATTACATACAAATCACCTTTTTAACTAAGCTTATTCCCACTTTGCATGTTAAATTTTACAAGAATGTTCAATAAATATTTTTCCGCTGAAATATTTACTTTTACAGACCTGCCCAGAGCCTATAATGACGTAGATCATCTCATGTAGGGAAAAAAATATTACTGGATAATGAAATACCTTAACATACGTTAATCTGAACGATCAATAAGAATTATAAAAACGTATTTTGCCGCATGTAAATCTGGCCAAATTTGCTTAACTGCAGACGGGATAAGACAGGGTGTAAAAATTTCAGATGCATTTCAGAATCATTCATTAGTATTACAAGAACATTTTTATACCGGTAAAGCCTGTTAGCTTCACTTAAGAAATAAAATTGATATATAAAAACGACTTCCAAGATTGATATATCCGGGGTGTGTTTTATTCAAAATCGGGATATTTCTAGGGAAAAATTTTCAGATAGTTCAGAGGGAATGTGAAATCAAAATTTCATGAATTAACTGTAATGATGTTAAATCACCAACACATTGGGGATCTAGTGGGTTCGGGTAATGGCTGGTTAGTTAGTTGTTTGGATTTATAGGCCTATCAAATCACAACGGTCGTTAACGCATTCAGCGTTTTCTATGATCCTTTCAGCAGAAATTTTGAAATATTCAGGATTTTTCTCGCTTCCTTTGTCGTCGCTTCTAAATAGGTGGAGTGAGAGTTGATAGAACTATTGCGTATTCAACAGGTAGTTATTTTCTTAACTCGTGTGTGTGTGCGCACACCTTCCTACACACGAGCACCTACAACGCGACTTTTTGACTTGCTGGCATGACCAAGCGCGTAACGCTCACCGCTTGACGAATAATGCAGTTTCCATCCTCTCTCTCTCTCTCTCTCTCTCTCTCTGCTGCTCCCAACCGCATCACATGATCATCTATTCCGAGTTCACCTGCAACTGCTTTCAACAACCACAGCTTCTGTAGCTGTTCCATGCGTCTCTTATCACCCCCTGGTAATGTATTGCACAGACGTTCTTTATATATATATATATATATATATATATATATATATATATATATATATGTATGTATATATATATATATTATAAATAA